>CABHPQ010157028.1:25345-35433 GCA_902168405.1 Peromyscus aztecus | reverse complement strand
TGTGTGTGTGTGTGTGTGTGTGTGTGTGTGTGTGTGTGTGTGTGTGTAGTATGTGAATGCCACAGCTGGCCTGCTTCATCACTCTCTGCCTCACCTCCTCTCTCTGGTTCCCAGCTCCCACATCTACAACAAACTTATAAACACACCAGAAAATACAGATCCATCAAACAGTCACTTTAGAAGACTGAACATTCACACAGTCAGCGGGGATAAGACAAAAACAAACATTTTCGGCCTCTTTCATTCAAACACTCAATAGCTGGTTTCCTCCTGGGCTTTTCCAGTAAGGCCAGCAGCATGGGAATTATTGCTGCATCCAGCTTTTCCAGGAGTCCCACAAATGAGCTACAGAAAAACAGGATCCTTACCTTCACCTCCCAGGGTTTTCAGATGCGTCCTTTCTCACATTCTAAGCATTGAGAATCTGTCAATGGCTGTTAATGGAGGAAGAGACTTCAATGTCATGTGCTATGCATGGGCTTCTGGGCACACAGACATTTTAGAAGCTGTGCTCTGAGCCTATTTTATGAATCTGGAAATAATTCCTGCTCTAGGAGAATAAAGTTGGTACTGAACTGCTTAGTTTTATCAACTCGATGCAAGTTAGAATTATGTTGAAAGAAGTTACCTTATATAAGGAATTATATCCATCAGATTGGCTCTTAGAGAAGTCTGTAGGGGATTTTCTTGACTAATGATTGATGTGGGAAGATCTGGACAGCTATGACAGTGATACCCATGGGCAGGTGGTCTTAGACTGTATAAGAAAGCAGGCTGAGTAAGCTATGAGAGGCAAGCCAGTAAGCAGCACTCCTCCTTAGCATTTGTTTCAGTTCCTATCTTGTTTTGAGTTCCTGCTTTCAATTCCCTCAAGAGACTGTAACTTGTAAGTTGAAAAAAACTCATTCCTTTCAAAGTTGATTTTGAACTTCTTTAAACCACAATGGATAGCAAATTAGGCAAGTTCCCTGTGAGGCCTTTGCTTTATCAGCTCTATTGCCCAACAATATTTGTCTTTGAAATTCCTTTCTTATCGAAGATAATGCTGCTGTGCAGAGACATATACTTCTAAAATTAAAACACACAAAAGTAAAACAAAAGACATGTTGGATTATCGTATTACATATATCTGATTAATCTTCTAAAATATAAATAAACAAACCTTTAAAAACGTTGGTTTCCCATTACAAACTCAGAATTCATTGAGTATCTTGAGAGATAAAGGGTCTCACAGGTCTTTTCTGGTTATGAAAATCCTAATTCTTTCTGTCATCTGGTGAGCAAACAGGTGTTTGCTGTTGCATCATCTCATGGCAGAAGGGCAGTGGGAAACAAGTGATCAAGAAGGTCCAAACATATTTTTATAATGAAGCCATCCTCTCAGTAACTAGATTCTCTTGTAAAAATAACCTTTGTCTATTCATGAGGTCAGAGTTTTCAAGACCTAATCATGCTGTGCCTCTCACTGCTTTTTTATTGGTGAACTAAACTCCTGGTACAGGAATTCTTGTATATACATTAAGTTGTATCTTCTATACATTGGATATGGAATGATGTAGCTAGAGTTTTCCTGGTCCTGCCTGGCCCATGGTCAGGACAAATCTCTCTCACCTCTCTCACCTGCCAGTCCTGCAGCTGCTTAGATCCAACCAAGTAAACACATAGAGACTTATATTACTTATAAACTGTATGGCCACGACAGGCTTCTTGTTATCTAGTTCTTATATCTTAAATTAACCCATATCTATTAGTCTATAAGTTGCCACGTGGATCATGGCTTACAGGTACCTTACATCTCGCTTCTCATGGAGGCAGCTGGCAGTATCTCTCTGTCTCAGCCTTCCTCCTCCCAGAATTCTCCTCTCTCTTTATTCCACCTATACTTCCTGCCTGGCTACTGGCCAATCAGCACTTTATTTATTAACCAATCAGAGCAACATATTCACAGCATAGAGAACATCCCACAGCAGTATAAGTTAAGGGGTCCAGCTCCGCTTTTGCCATGTGGATGGCTCTACCAATGTGAACCACTATTTGGTAAGAAGAGACTGTCTTTTCCTCATTATCTTTTATCACCCTTATCAGAAATCAACTTATGGGACATACAGCTTTTCTGGACTCTATTCTATCACATTGCTGTCTATAAGTTGATAGACACCAACTATTGTTTTGAAACCAATTTTGACAGTGAAAATTTGAATCGTCTACATTTGTTTTCCAAATTCTATTTTCCAAATTCGTTTAAACAGTTTTGCTCCTTAGTTCTCTATATGATTATTTAAGATCAACCGGCCAGTTTTTGAAGAACTCTAGTAGGATTTTGACAACTGTGATTCAATTAGGGGAGTATCTTAATACTAATTTTTCTAATCTTTGCATTTCATTTTATTTATCTAGTGATGCCATTTTATTTATTTATATTTTCTTTATTTTTTTCTCCAATGGTATCCTGTGCTCTTTAATAGATAAGCCTTTTTAATGTATTAATTATATTTTAATTTATTAAGGGTAGTGGTGGAGGTCAAAGGACAACTTGCTTAAGTCTGTTTTATTCTTCTCCCTGTGGTACCCAGGATCAGGCTTGAGAGGTCAGGCTTGGTGGCATGCACCTTTACCCACTGAGCCACCCCAATGTCCCCCACCTTATACTTACTTTTAAAATTTAGTCCTAAGTGTATTTATACAGTTAAAACATAATTAATTGTCCCTATAATTCCATTTCTAGATGAAATCATTGTTAATACATAAAAATATTCTTTTAACCTGATCTTGTATCCTAAAACTTTGCTGGAATAGCTCATTTTATATATAGTATTTCTTTGCACATGTCTATGTATAATAGTGTGACATTTCTCTATGGCTTTACTTACTATTTTGCAGTTGGAAAGCCTTCTGTTTGGATGTTTGGCCCCTGAATTCTCAGGTTAGAATCTCTACAATAGCGTAAGTATCAGGGGTGGAGAGCTTTGTCTCGCTCTTACAACTAGAGAAAAGTATTCAGCTTTTTTCCACCATGTTTGATATCAACTTGGGGGTTCTCAGAGAGAACACTCTATGATGCTGAGGAAGGCCTTACCTTTTATTAGTTTATTTGGCATTTTATTGGGAAAGAACTGTAGTTTTTTTCAAGGAATTTTTTTTGTATATTTATTGAAAAATGAGAAGAGATTATCTTTCTCTGTTATTCTGTTCCATTCTATTCTATTCACTGATATCCAGATTTTGAACTAAGCTTGAATCACTGAGAAGAATCTCTTCGGAGCTGGAGTGTTGGTTATGTTGTGGTTAATTGAGTTGATCTTCTTTTTTGGGTTTTCATGTCTACATTCATTAATGATACTGGTCTACAGAGTTTTTTTTTTTTTTTTCTTGTCTAGCATTTTGATAACATTAAAGAAATATTAGGATTATAATATTCTCGCACATTATCTTTCTTGTAAAAGATTATTAGAAGTAGATAGTAATTCTTTAAATTTTGATACAATGAAGTGAAGCCTTCGGGCTTATGTTTTCCTCTTTAGGAATTTTGAATTGACTAATTCTATCTTTAACTACAACTCCTCCCAGTTTTCTCATTTCTTTATAACACAGTTCAATAATTCTCGTCTATGCAGAGGTCTACTCACTTCATGTATAGTATCTACTTCATCAGCATGGAGTTGTCCATGACATTTTTTTATTATCCTTCTCCTATCTGTAATCTGGGCAGAAGCTTCTTATATCCTTATGGTAGCAATTGGACTCTTCACTCTGTTTTGCTTTTTAATGTCCTGTTTTACATCACTAATCTTGAATATGTTTGACCTTGGTTGACTTTACACGTAGTGTTTGTTGTTGTACCTTGTCCATATAGTAAATCCAATTATTGATTTGAGATAGTTTTTAGTATGAATTTAAAACTAAATTCTTGCCTCATTATTGTTTTAGCAGCATCACACAGATTTTTATACCTTATGCTCTAATTTTCATTTTATCTCCAAGTATTTTTTTTTTTTTTTTTGGTTTTTCGAGACAGGGTTTCTCTGCGTAGCTTTGAGCCTTTCCTGGATCTCACTTGGTAGCCCAGGCTGGCCACGAACTCACAGAGATCCGCCTGGCTCTGCCTCCCGAGTGCTGGGATTAAAGGTGTGCGCCACCACGCCCGGCTATCTCAAAGTATTTTCTAAATTATCTTGTGAATTTTATTGTTTATAGGACAATGTGCTGTCTAATCTCTATATATGTGCTAATTTTTCAAATTTACTTCTTGAAATGGTATATAATTTCACTCCACTGTGTTTAGCTGCCATATTTTATATGATGTTAATACTATTAAACTTTATCAAACTTGTTTTACACTATATGGTTTGAAATGAATATGAACATTTGAAAATGAATGTGTATCCAACTCTTGTTGGTTGCTGTGTTTAATGAATGTGTGTTTAATCTAACTGCCTATGACCCTTTAACTTTTGTTTCCTCATTTATTTTTATGTCTTATTATTGAAAGTGAAGAATTTAGCTGGGAATGATGGTGCATGCGCGTCCTGGCTAGTTTCATGTTAACTTGACACAAGTTAAAGTCATCTGAGAGGAGGAAACCTCAATTAAGATCTGGCTGCAGGAAAGCCTGTAGGGCATTTTCTTAACTAGTGATTAATGTGAGAAGGTCCAGCCCACTGTGGGTGGTGCTATGCCTGGGCTGCTAGTCCTGGGTTCTATAAGAAAGCAAGCTGAGCAAACCAGAGGGAGCAAGCCAGTAACAGCACCCCTCCATGACCTCTGCATCGACTCCTGCCTCCGGTTCCTGCTCTCACAGCCTTTGCTAATGAACTGCTATATGAAACTGTGTGTGAAATAAACCCTTTACTCGCCCCCCCAAAAAGAAAATCCTAATTCAACTGTCTCTGCTTATTTAACAGATGTAGATTATGACAGAATCTAAAGAGAAAATGCTTCAGAACATGAGAATTTCTATGCCTTTTATTATTTTTCTTTGGAGAAAAAAATTGAAGATCTCTGCAACCTTAATATATGTTTATTTTGCCAATAACAAAAGGGGAGACACTCTACTGAAAGAGGCTATTGTGCTTAAAGAGTTCCCATCTAAGTGGATATCAAAGGAAAGGAGAAAAACTGTAGATCTGGACATCTCTGCTACTTGAATGCATTTTTCTGCTCATTTATTCTTGGATCTTCTGAAAATATGATACCTGTTGCCATGGGGAATGAATCTTCTCTGTGTTCTTGTTGGCTTAAGAAGACTGCATCTTCAGTATTGTGCCTGTAGAATTGGGAATACATCCCAACAATTGCTAATTATTATAGGTTAGTCTTGTTCTTGCCATTGTGCTGATGGATCAATAAATATATGCATTCTCTCCAAACATCTGGTATACATTTTCCTTC
The DNA here is from genome assembly GCA_902168405.1 of Peromyscus aztecus. Lineage (NCBI taxonomy): Eukaryota > Metazoa > Chordata > Mammalia > Rodentia > Cricetidae > Peromyscus > Peromyscus aztecus. The sequence continues at coordinate 30,045 of CABHPQ010157028.1, read as the reverse complement.
CTCTTTGTTTATGAATATTAGATAGTATAACCCTGTGTTTCTCTGTAGCCAAGGTATGCTTTCTAGAAACAGGAAAATAAACATGAAAAAGAACAAAGCTCAAATGGACTGGTAAACTAAATGAAGAGCAGAGAATAGAAACAGGCATTTCAGACTTTTAAATGCCAACAGGACTGCCTGTTTCCTCAGGTATGTGAACTAATGCATTCCCATTTTTCTCCACACTGCTTTAACTAGCTTGACTTAGACTTCTATTAGAGACAATTTGAGTCCTGACTGATTTTGTGTGTGCCACCAAGGTGAACACTTCTAGTGACACCCGCTAACACGGGATTGTTGGAAATTATATCCTCTCTGAATTCTGGGCCATCACCGGCTATGTGACCAAGGGCCCACACTGCCTGTTCACACACGGTCAGGTGTAGGGAAGACAAGAGTTCAATCAGGGGCTGGATGGCACCAGCCATCACCAGTTACTATGTTGAGAGGTTCTGAAAAATCCATTAATACAGGATGTCTCTGAGTTGACACTAGAGGTTAAGTAATGAAGATTGCTGTGTCCAGAGAAGGGATTCTAATGATAACAATAGCACTTGTCATTGCATCCTCTTTAAACAATCATCTCCTGAGCCCTCAAAGACTTTCTTATGGAAGCCAAAGTTTTGTAAGAATGATAGGAAAGTAGCCAGAACTGGACTGCTTAGTACCTTGTTTCTAAAGAATCTGCCATTTTAACATGTGTTCTAGCACTAGTTTTGACAAGAGATAGATATTTGAGAAACCAGAGGAAAACAGAACCCTGGTTTGGCTGTGTCCTCCTAGACATCACCTATTGAATATCACATAGTATGAAGCGTTTTCATTCAACTGTAAGCCAACTTTTAACTTGAAGCAGCCACATGGCAGAGATAATTTTTCCAGTATCTTACTGTTTTAACCGGATATATTTAAAGCATGAATCAACATGACTACTTTATTGAGCACCTTAAGTGGCCAGATAATCTGACAAAGGCTTTAAATGTTTTTAAAATTTTTAATTTTCTTATTACCTCACCAAGTAGAGACTTTCTTATAGCATTTCATATGTATTTCCTTTTGGTGACCATCACCCTTGTGATTTTTCTCCCTCATCTTCCTGATTTTAATGTCCACATACAACTTCACACTTCCAAAATTCCCTTTTAAATTTATATCTCACATGTGCTCTATTACCATCTCTACACCTCTCCCTTAAAGTCTCTTTCTTAACTTCTCATGGTCCTTTCTAATTTCCTATCTTCTATATTTACCCCCACATAAATACAATTCATTTTTTCTTTACAGGAAAATAAAATTCCATTGAACACACATGCGGCACTCTGTTATCCATTCTTCAGTTGATAGATATGAGACTGATTCCATTTTCTTCCTATTATGAATAGAGCAGCAATAAAATTGTATGTACAAGTATCTCAATTGTAGCACATAGAATCCTTTGAGCGCATAACCAGGAACAGTATCACTGGGTCACATGGCAGTTCTATTTATAGTCTTTTGAAAAAAAATCCACACTAATTTCTGTAGTGGCTTTACCACTTGGCACTTCCACCAACAATGAAAATGTGTGTTGTCTTTCCCCATATCCATTTACTACCAGTTATCCATTCAGATATTTTTGGTATGTTATTATGCTTTAAAATACAAGTATAGACAAATGGATACATGCCACTTGTCAGTGAAAGGAGAAGAAAATTGCAAAGAAAAATATGAAGAACAATTCTAAACGAATGGTACACTCAAAAAACTGATGACGGAGTTTGACTATACTTTCAAGGTTTGTCTAAAAAAATAATTTAAGCTTGCTAATCATTACAACATTCTATATTAGAGAAAATGAAGCTGTCTCCCCTATATGATGTAAAAAATTTATGTGATAAAAGGTTGCAATGCTTTCTTGTTATTACTACTGAGAATTGTATAATAGTTACAGTTATATTGACTTGTTATTAGGATTGTTCAGAAAACATCTTCCTGATAGATCAAGGTTTTTCTGGAAATTATAACTGAACATAACTCTATGTCTTCTTTTAATCTATATTCATATGTAAATTCTATCTAAAACAAGTGTATTGTGATAAAAGAAGAAATTTTTGGAGCATGTTTCAGTCAACACATATACACAAAATGTATGTACGTATTTTTTAAATGATTAAAAATATATTAATGTTTACATAATGGTTTTCATTAAATTTTTATGTGTATGAAAATTTGTCTTGTGTTTGTATACTACATGCATGCTTGGTGCCTGTAGAGGCCAGAAAGAGTTATCGACACTTGTAAACCATTGTATGAGTTCTGGAAACAAAACCTGGTTCCTCTGCAAGAGCAGCTAATATTTTAAACAACTGAGCCATCTCACAGTCCCTATATAAATTAATCTTTAATTGGGTGATTTTTTTTTTACCAATTTGAAATGTATTTTGGTACAAAGGAATATTTCATTTCCTTTAAAATCAGTGTGAACATTGTTACAGAAACCAAAAATCAAGTTGTATTTCCAAAAAAATTTCCTAAGAGAGTTGCATTTTTAATTTGCATGTACTCTGTGTTGGGGTAATGCTTGTGAAATTCTTGTTTTCTATACATGTAAGAATAAAACAGAGAGTGGTGGTCCAGTAGTTTCAAGAGCTTCCTGAACTTGCAAAAGAGCTGAGTACAGTTCTTAGTATCCATACTAAGAGGCTCACACTGTCTGTAACTCAACTGCCAGTTCTGATGCCCTCTTCTGACCTCCATGGGCACCTACATGTGTTGCTGTGTGTGCGTGCATGTGCACACAAATAAAATCTTTACAAAGAAAAATGACACTTATGAGAAAAGATTCACAGATTTTACAAGGAGCACACAGAACATTCTAAGAATTCAACTGTGTGCAGCAAAATATGAAAAAAAAAACAACTTTCTTCAAAGCCACATAGATGGAACAATCGCATGCTAATTGCCTACCAATTAGAAACTGTAAAACGGATGTCGATGAACTCTCTAAATTGCTGTTATTTTCTGTTTTCATTAAGGTTTTAAAATTATCCTTTTATTCTACTCTTCAGAATTTCATTACCCTCATTTTTGTCTGAAATTATAACTCAAATTCAAATGCTTAATTAGGAAAGGAGAATGTGAAGAATCTGACAACTTCTTTTCAAAAGAAAATCTCACTGAGCAATTCAGTCCACTCAAGAGCCATTGCGGCAAAGCTTTCCCTTAACGATCTCCATTGTTCTCCACAGAGGCTCTGACCTCATCAGAGGACTGAGTTCTTCTGGGTTGGTAACTTTCTTCTAATTATTTAGATTTTAACATCACTTGCTGTCTACAGCATTCCTCTTAGCCGTATTCACACGCAAACCAGTAGATGAGATCTGAATGTGAACAAAAAAAAAAAAAGAAAGAAAGAAAAGAAAAGAAAGAAAGAGAAAGAGAAAGAAAAAAGAAAGGAAGGAAGCATAGAAAAAGATATCAAAGGCACTCATTGTCTATAACCAATCCCAGGAGCTTCATTTGCTCTTGATATAGCTACCATTTCTCCCAGCCCTGATTTCACATAAATTGCTGCTTTATTACTTTTGTGTTAGCTGTGGTAAAATACCTTGCTTGGCCCTTGGCAAAAGCAAATTACAGGAGAAAGGTTCTATTTTGGCTCACAGTTTGTGGTTGTAATCCAATAATGGTGAGGAAGTCATGACATTAGGAGCTTGAGGCAGCTACTAGCTTTGCATCCATAATCAAAAAGAATATGATAAATGCTTGTTCTCAGGTCATTTCATCATTTTTATACTAAAAGAGAGCAGCATCCCCCATCCTTCATATACAATCACCTTTGACAGCTGGTAAAATTTCTCATCCCCTGATCTCCTGAGCATGTCTGGATCAAGAGTCTGTGAAATGGCATGTCATTGGACTTGTGTTCTCATCAGAGTTCAGCAGTTCAGTCTAAAGACTATTGTAAGACTTCTCAGACTTATTCTATGAATACATCCATCTAAAAGAATTATAGGAGCTGGCCAGTGGAGATCAAGGATCACTGTTACCCTCCAGAGAAGTAAAATAGGGATACACTTCTTGGATAAAAAAGACTCTGCTTCAAAAAATAGCTTTTCTTTCGGCTCTGTAAGTTCTGCTCCTCTTTTCTTCTCTAAGCTCTGTAAGTTGGAGATCTGAGACCAGAGTCACTGTCTGTGTAAGCTCGCCAGCCCTTGAAGAAAAATTTATTCCTTTTAAGAAATTCCTGTCTCCTGAGAACATACTGGGTGGCTGTGTCCATTGTTATGCTGATAGGCAAGTTAGCCAGAATTACTGCTTGCTGCTTTTGTGCCCTCTGGGTTCTGCCCTAATCCTTGGCTTTTCATCCCACCTCATCCTCCTTTCACTCAGAGTGTATCCCAACTCCATATTGACATGTCTTTTCCCATATCACTACTGTTCCTGCATAAACTCTGCCTTTAGTCATTTAAATGTAATTTAGTTATGATTTCCTTTAAGACAAACTGCCTGTGTTTTTTCCTTTGTTGGTAAAACTAAAGTGATCCCCAATAAGTTATATCTGTTTATAGCCTAGATTTCCACTTCCGGATTAAAAATCTAATCCTTATTTTACACAAATGCATTTCTTGCCTGCATGCATGAATATGTACTGCATATATACCTGTTGTGCTCAGAATTCA
>CABHPQ010157028.1:0-16836 GCA_902168405.1 Peromyscus aztecus | reverse complement strand
ACAGTTATCCAATTACCCCAAATGTATAGGGAAAGTTGTGCCCAAGATTGAGATGCAATCTTGAGATAACATGTACATGTAACATGGAAATGCATGGTAAACAGAAAGAATCATATCTGTTATTGCACAAGAAATTTACAACAAGAGACAGCCAATTCATTCAAAAGGCAGTAATTCCATAACGCCTTGTGTGATGGTTTCCTCTAACAGAACCCTTAGTTCTGAAAGGTTGACCTTTTGAACACTAGTTGGCACTGCTGTATACTCCCATGGACTTTTGCTACCAGTGGCTCTCAATAGTTTCTGAAAATTGTTTGTTCTTGTTTTTGTTTTTTGTTTTTTCTAAATAATGAGTATGAGGCAGTGGAAGTAACATCACCAGTTAAAGATAATTTTTACTTGTGGATTTTATAATTGTTTGCCTATTTTTTGACCACATATTTGTGCACATTATATTAACTTTCACCATCACACTACCTTCATTCCTGCAAGATATTGCTATGTTATTTCTGTAAAGTGACTTATAAAATGTCTAATTCCATGAACAAATATATCCAAAATATGTAATCTCCAAACTGCATTATGAACACATTTTTAAAAGGTATATTTATTTATTATTTGGTATGTATATATTTTCATGAGTTTATGTGTACCCCATTTTTGTTGGAGCCCCAAGAAGCCAGAAGATGACACAGATTCCCTGAATCTGTTGTCATGGATTGTTGCAAACCAATGCATAAATGTTGGAAATTCAACCTGACTTTTCTGCAAGAACAGCAAGATATCTTAACTGCTGAGCTATTTCTCAAGCCCCAGTTCTTGGAACTTTTCAAGTTTGACTCATGCATTCTATAACATTTCTCTGTACAAATTTGATAAGATCTCAGGTAGAAAACTATGAATAGTAGCAGCAAGAATTAGGTCAATGGGGGAGCCACACACACACCCTGCACCAATTGGGAACAAGTAAGATCCCTGGTCCCTGGACTGATCAGCTCAGTTCTCTAGCCCCTAGGAGCTCCCCCCAACCATTGGAGTCCAAGAGACCATGCAGCAGTCTCCTCCTCTGCCTCCTCTCTAAGCCAACCATCCCCTGTGGCCACCCACCCCCTCCTGGACTGATTGGGAAGAAGATCAGCCACAGGGACCAGAGGCATCACATGTACCAATTGGAAGAGAAGCGACCTGGAACTCCACCTGTTTGGATTAAAGGAAGAAATGGGTAGAAGGCAGTGTAAGAACTTATTAAACAACATAAAGAGAAATACAGTACCACCAGAATCTAGTGATCCTACAATAGCAAAACCTGGACATCCCAAAGCAGGTAATCCAGGAGAAAATGACCTTAAAAACAACTTTATGAACATGATAGAGGCCCTAAAAGAAGAAACGAAAAATTCCCTTAAGGAAATGGAGGAAAAGACAAGCAAAAATTTGGAAGAAATTAAGAAATCTCTTAAAGAAAGTCAAGAAAGTCAAGAAAGAAAAAAAAAAAAGAGGGTGAAGGAAATAGTTCAAGACTTGAAAATTGAAATAGAGGCAATAAAGAAAACACAAAATGAGGGAATTAAGGAAAAGAAAAATCTGAGTAAACAAACAGAAACTACAGAGGTTAGCATAACCAATAAAATCCAAGAAATGGAAGAAAGAATCTCAGGCATTGAGGATATAATAGAGGAAATAGATTCATTGGTCAAAGAAAATGTTAAATCCAGCAAATATTTAACACAATACATCCAGGAAATCCAAGACACCATGAAAAGACCAAATCTAAGAATAATAGGGATAGAAGAAAAATTCCAACTCAAAGGCACAGAAAATCTATTTAATAAAATTTTAGAAGAAAACTTTCCCAACTTTTAGAAAGACATGCCTATGAAGGAACAAGAAGCATACAGAACACCAAATAGACTGGATCACAAAGAAAAATACTCTTCCCACATAATAGTCTAAACACTAAACATATAGAATAAAGAAAGAATATTAAGAAGAGAGAAGGAAAAAAATCAAGTAATATATAAAGGCAAACATCAGAATTACACCCGACTTCTCAATGGAAACTCTGAAAGCCAGAAGGTCCTGTACAGATTTCTGCAGATACTAAGAGACCACAGATGTCAGCCCAGACTATATATTCCCAGCAAAGCTTTTGATCACTATAGATGGAGAAAATGAGATATTCCATGACAAAATCATATTTAAACATTACATATCCACAAATCCAGCCCTACAGAAAGTACTGGAAGGAAAACTCCAACCCAAGGAAGTTAGCTGCATCCGCAAAAACACAGGCAATAGATAACCTCACATGAACAAATTCCAAAGAAGGGACACATACACACATCACCACCAAAAAATAGCAGGAATTAATCACTGGTCGGTAATATGCCTAAATATCAATGGACTCAATTCACCTATAGAAAGACACAGGCTACCAGAATGGATATGAAAACAAGATCCATTTCAGCTACATACAAGAAACACACCTCCTCCTCAAAGGCAGACATTACCTCAGAGTAAAGGATTGGGAGAAAACTTTCAAATCAAATGGACCTAAGAAAAAAGTTGGTGCAGCTATCCTAATATCTAACAAAATAGACTTCAAACTAAAATTAATCAAAAGAGATGAAAAAGGGCATTTTATATTCATCACAGGAAAAATCCATCAATAGGAAGTCTCAATTCTGAACATTTATGCTCTCAATACAAGGGCAAATACCTTTGTAAAAGAAACATTACTAAAGCTCAAATAACACATCAAACCACACACATTAGTAATGAGAGACTTCAACCTCTCTCACCACTGGACAAGTCTGTCGACAGAAACTTAGCAGAGAAATAAAGGAACTAACACATGTTATGACTCAAATGGACATAACAGACATTTATAGAACATTTCACCTGAACACAAAAGAATATACATTCTTTTCAGCACCTCATGGAACCTTCTCCAAAATTGACCAAATACTCAATAACAAAACAAATCTCAGCAAATACAAAAAACTTGGAAAAACACCCTGTATCTTATTGGACCACCATGCCTTAAAGCTAGAATTCAACAATAACACAAAATGCAGAAATCCTACAAACTTATGGAAACTGAATAATGCTGAGCTGAATCACCACTGGATCAAGGAAGAATCAAAGAAAGAAATTAAAGACTTCCTAGAATTCAATGAAAATGAATGTACTACATACCCAAACTTATGGGACACCATGAAAGCAGTGCAAAGAAGAAAGTTTATAGCACTAAGTGCCTACATAAAGAAGTTGAAGAAATTTCACACTAGCTTCTTAACAGCATACCTGAAAGCTCTAGAACAAAAAGAAACAAACTCACCCAGGTGAAGTAGGTGACAGGAAATAACAAACTGATGGATAAAATGAATAAAATCGAAACAAAAAGAACAATACAAAGAATCAGTGAAAAAAAAAAAGAGTTAGTTCTTTGAGAAAACTAACAAGATAGACAAACCCTTATACAAACTAACCAAAAAGCATAGAGAGAATATCCAAATTAACAAAATCAGAAATAGAAAGGGGGACATAATAAGAGACACTAAGGAAATCCAGGGAATCATTAGGTCATACTTCAAAAACCTGTATTCCACAAATTTGGAAAATGTAAAAGAAATGGAAAAATTTTTGGATAGGTACCACATACCAAAATTAAGTCAAGATCAGATAAACAATTTCAATAGACCTATAACCCCTAAGAAAGAAGAAGCAGTCATCAAAAGCCTCCCAACCAAAAAAAAAAAAAAAAAAAGCCCAGGGCCAGTTGGTTTCAGTGTAGAATTCTATCAGAATTTCAAAGAATACCTAATATAATACTTCTGAAATTGTTCCGAACAATAGAAACAGAAGTAACATTGCCAAACTCTTTTTATGAGGCTACAGTTACCCTGAAATCCAAACCACATAAAGACACAACTAGGAAAGAGAATTACAAACCAGTCTCCTTCATGAACATTGATACAAAAATTCTTAATAAAATAGTAGCAAACTGAATCCAAGAACACATCAAAAAAAAATCATCCACCTTGGTCAAATAGGCTTCATCCCAGAGATACAGGGCTGGTTCAACATAGGAAAATCTATAATGTAATGTAATCCACCATATAAACAAACTGAAAGAAAAACAAAAACACATGGTCATCTCATTAGATGCTGAAAAAGCCTTTGACAAAATCTAACACCCCTTCATGATAAAGGTCTTGGAGAGATCAGGGATACAAGGAACATACCTAAACATAATAAAGGCAATTTACAGCAAGCCAACAGCCAACATCAAACTAAATGTCGAGAAATTCAAAGCAATTGCACTAAAATCAGGAACAAGATAAGACTGCCCACTCTCTCCATATCTTTTCAATATAGGTATATACTGAAATGTACTTTCAATATACTCAAAGTTCTAGCTAGAGCAAAAAGACAACTAAAGGAGATCGAGGAGATACAAATTGGAAAGGAAGAAGTCAAACTTTCACTATTTGCAGATGATATGATAGGATACATAAGTGACCCCCAAAATTCTACCAAGGAACTCCTACAGCTGAAAAATACCTTCAGTAATGTGGCAGGATACAAGGTTAACTCAAAAAGATTAGTAGTCTTCCTATACACAAATGAAAAATGGGCCAAGAAAGAAATTAGAGAAAATCAATTTTTGCAATAGCCACAAATAACATAAAATATCTTGGGGTAACTCTAACCAAGCAAGTGAAAGACCTGTATGACGAGAACTTTAAGTCTTTGAAGAAAGAAATTGAAGAAGAGATCAGAAAATGGAAAGACCTCCCATGCTCTTGGACAGGCAGGACAGCTTGCCATTGGCATAAAAACAGACATGTTGATCAATGGAATCAAACTGAAGATCCTGATATTAATCCATACACCTACGAACACCTCACTTTTGACAAAGAAGCCAAAACTGTACAACGAAAAAAAGAAAGCATCTTCTACAAATGGTGCTGGCATAATATGTAGAAGATTGCAAACAGATCCATATCCATCGCCATGCACAAAACTCAAGTCCAAATGGATCAAAGACCTCAATGTAAAACCAGTTACACTGAACCTCATAGAAGAGAAAGTGGGAAGTAGCTTTGAATGAATTAGCACAGGAGACCACTTCCTAAATATAACACCAGCAGCACAGATACTGAGAACAACAATTAATAAATAGGACCTCCTAAAACTGAGAAGCTTCTACAAGGCAAAGGACACTGTCAATAATACAAAAAGGCAGCCTACAGAATGGGAAAAGATCTTTACCAATTCCACATCTGATAGAGGGCTGATCTCTAAAGTATATAAAGAACTCAAGAAACTAGACAGCAAAATATCAAATAATCCAATTTAAAAATGGACTACAGAGATAAACAGAGAATTCTCAACAGAAGAATCTCAAATGGCCAAAAGACATTTAAGGAAATGTTCAGCATCCTTAGTCATCAGGAAAATATGAATCAAAATAACTCTGAGATACCACCATAAGCCTGTCACAATAGCTAAGAACAAAAACACATATGACAGCTTATGTTGGAGAGGATTAGAGAAAGGAGAACACTCCTCCACTACTGGTGGGAATGTAATCTTGTGCAGTATGGCAGTATCTCAGAAAATCGGGAATCAATCTACCTCAAGACCCAGCAATATCACTCCTGGGCATATCGCCAAAAGATGCTCAACCATACCACAAAGACATTTGCTCAGCTATGTTCATAGCAGCATTATTCATCACAGCCAGAACCTGGAAACAACCTAGATGTCCTTCAACCGAAAAATGGATAAAGAAAATGTTGTACATTTACACAATGGAATATTATGCAGTGGTAAAAAAGAATGCCATCATGAAATTTGCAGGCATATGGATGGACCTAGAAAAAAATCACCTGAGTGAAGTAACCCAGACCCAGAAAGACAAACATGTTATTTACTCACTCATAAGTGTATATGAGATACAAAACAAAAGATAACCAGGCTACAATCCACAACCCCAGAGAAGGTAGGTAAAGGGGAGTGCACCAAGAGGGACACGCATGGATCATCCCAGGAAGGGGAAAGGGTTAAGATCTCCTGGGTAAACTGGGAGGTGGGAATAGAGGGGAGGGGAGGGGAGGTGGGAACATGAGGGCTTGAGATGGTCGAGTTGGGGGTGAGATGGGGATGGAGAGCAATGAAAGAAGTATCTTGACAGAATGTACCATTAAGGGGATGGGGAGAAATCTGCAGCTAGGGAAAACCCCAGGAACTCACAAGATTGTCCCTAGCTAAGACAAATAGCAATGGTGGAGAGGGTGCTTGAACTAGCTTTTCCCTGTACTCAGATTGGCATCTAGTCTAATTGTCATCATAGAACCTACATCCAGTGACTGATGGAAGCAGATGCCAAGATCCACAGACAAGCACTTGACCAAGATCCTGGAGATCAATTGAAGAGAGGGAGGAAGGATTATAAGAGCAAGGGGGCTCAGAATCATGATGGGAAAAACCACAGAGATAGCTGACCCAAGCTAGGGGGAGCTCATGGACTCTGGACTGACACCTGAGGAGCCTGCATGAGACTGAACCAGGCCCTCTGAATGTGGGTGAAATTGTGTGGTTTGATGTGTTTGGGGATCCTTTGGCAATGGGACCAGGACTTACCTTGGGTACATGAACTGGCTTTTTACAGCCCAGTCCTTATGGTGTGATGCTTTATTCAGCCTTGATACAAGGAGGGAGGGGCTAGGTCCGGCCACAATTTGGGATGCCAGCCTGTAGTGACTACCCAAGGGAGACCTTATCCCCTATGAGGAGGGAATAGGGATGGGATGGTGGTAGGTAGGGGGGAGTGAGAAAAGGGGAGGGAGCGTAAACAGAGGTTGGTATGTAATAGGAAAGGAAATTATTTTTTAAATAAAAAATTATTAAAAGAAAAGAAAAAAAGAATTAGATCACTGATGCTGGTACAAGATAGGTCCACTGTTTCCACTTTTCTTCCAAACCTCTTTAACAATGTCTCAAACACTTCCCAGTTTGTAGTAAGTTCCTAGATTGGACAATTCCATCCTGGAAACTTGTGAGTGGGGATGCTGAGGGAGAAACTGGGGTTTAAGGACACAATGGGATGAACTGCACTGGAAGACAGGACAATTAGATAAATTTCTCTGAAGAAAATCTTCCTGAGCAATGCTCACTCATCGACAGCTGCCACTTTAATGGAAATGCCATCAGAAAAAAATTGATAATTCTTTCAAGCCCAGGGCTCCCACATGCCATGGGTAAGCTACTGACAGCCTCTTTAGCAGTTGCCTTCTGTCAAAATCTGGCAGAGAAAGAGAGTCACTTTCAGTGGATTCAAAGGGCTTTCTAGAAATTCCTTTTCCAATATACTTTCACATGCAAATAATACTGAATTTTCAGTCTATTTAATTTGTGCTTGGATATTGTTTTCTCTCTTCTCAAAGTGTTGGGTACTTTTGAATTTCTAGACAAAGAGGGGAACCACCTATATTGTATAAGCAATCCTTGGAACCTGCTTAGCACAGAGCTAAACCTGCCTTTAATCCCAGCACTCCAGAGGCAGTGGCAGGCAGATTTCTGTGAGTTCAAAGCTAGCATGGTCTACAAAGGAAGTTCCAGGACAGTCAGGGGTACAGAGTGAAACCCTGTCTTGGAACCCCCCACGAAAAAAAGAAAGAAAAGAAATTGCAAAGTGTGGTACTTTTATCCCTAATATTCCGTTTGTGGTGGTGGTTGGTTCATTATTCACCTTTAGATAGATGACTGTCTCTGGTTCTTCCTGCGAAGCACATTCCAATGTCGTAATTTGTCATAGGTCCAGGTCTATAAATAATCTGCTATCAGATTGTTATCATCTTTAAGCCTAAGATACAATGATAGGAGTATTTAGTAGAAAGAAATTTTCTTCCAGATAAAACCCTTGCTGAATCTCCCATAGTGAATAGCAAAAGATAGTTAGCTCTTCTCCAACCCCGAGTTGTGTTATACAAGTCCATAGATGCCTTTTGCCCAGAACTGGAGGATCATTTAAAATATCAACCTATATTTTGAGTCACCCTTTCAAGTAGTTTAACAATTTTTATTTTTTAGTATTTGAACCATTAAGTATAACATCTCTCACGGACCATAAGATTAATAACTTTGAGGTGAATTCCCATAAGGAGTGATTAGTTACTTATGTTTTCAACTGTACTAAAAGAGAATAAGTGTTTAGGGCCTGTTCATATATCTGTTTCTTGTCAAAAATATTTCAAACACAGTTGAAAATTTTTGAAGTCTGGATTTTCATTTTCAGACTTGGATTGATGAAAAGTAAACTTTCATGTTATTATTTGTTGTTTAAAGAGACTCTTTGCATTGCACTCCCTTTTGACATAGAAATCAAAGAGTAAGGTTGGAGTATTTTCAATTATCTTTTTGAAAATACAGGGCTTATCTTCTGAGTCAGGGTTACAGGGAATGAAACTGTAGTTTTAGATGAAATGAACCCAGATGTTCTGAGATCAAAGACCATTAAATATTTTTAAAGGCTGTGTATTAGTTAATCTTGGTTGTCAACTTGCCTGGATCTTGAATAAATTAATAAATAACGTGGGGGGGTATACCTGTGAGGAATTTTCTTGATTGTTATTTAAAGTGTGAAAAATCCACACTGGATATGAGTGGTACCTTCCAGTGTCAGCCAGAATCAAAGGAAGCCTGGGACTTGGGGGAAGGACCTACTTCAAGTTTGCTTGCCTTTGTCTGTCACTGCTGAGGTCACCTGCCTGCTGCTATACTACTGCTACTGCAGCCACTGCTGTCCATTGCTGATATCAGAATCAGCTCCATCAGGCTTCCAATGTAGACTGAAGACTGGTGGTTCTCCAAAAGTTACCCAACAAACCAGCAGAGATTGGTAAGGCTTCAGCATGCGTCTGAGAAGAAATGGTTTGTCAATTGGAATGTAAACAGTGTGTTTAGACTATCCAGACCCTAATGTATAAGATAATCTGAGAAACACACACACACACACACACACACACACACACACACACACACACACGTATTTAATATATAGTATGTTCATCTATATTATCTCTCTCTGTCTTTCTCTCTCTCTCTCTCTCTCTCTCTCTGAGAGTTCTGAGATATATATTCTATCAGTTCTGTATCCCTAGAAAACCCTGACTACTATGGCTCATTGTGATTTTAAAGAGATCAAGCATGCTTTCTATTCTGTTGGTTTTCTTTTTCTTTTTTTAGTAGAAATTATTAAATTCCACATTGACTAAAAGCTGAGAAGGTTACATGTCTATCTTAGCAACTTAGACCTAACAAAAGCATGGAACTGGGAAGGACTGAGAAACAAATGGCATAATTCTGAAGAAAATAAAACTCAAAGGCTATTTAAATTCCAGTTAGTGAAGGAAATGGAAAGAGGTTCGATGCGTTCTGGAACAGAGTGTTTGAATAAATACTTTAAACACTTTTCTATTGCATGGACAATTGATCTAATGTTAGAAAGAACAGAAGGTTATCTCTATTAGAGGCCTCTTTTGAGATTTTGTGTGGCAGTGAGTCTAATAAGGAATTGATGAAAAAAATTATCAACCCTGTTGAATTACGTAAGGAGAAGAGTTTTTAATCAAGATTATTTTGAATGTCTGGGTTCTTGGCTTATTCACCTCACTCTCAAAGGGGGTCCCTGAGAAGCAATCTTCACAACACACTGTGCATGTGGCTGTGGCATGGGACTCTAGCAATGTGCATATGGAAAAAAAAATGGGGCTGCACTCTTCCTAAAGAGGCAATTGGATGAGATTGTCTAAGTTTTAGACTTCATTTGGAAAGACATGGTACTAAGTTACCTGTTGTCAAATAAAATTAATAATTGATATCATTAAGTTAAGTTACAATATGCTAGCCACTGAATAAAATCTTTTCTTCATCTATTTCCTTTCATGAGAAATTTTCCCTATAGTTCTTATATTTGAATACTCCATTCCCAGTTAGTGGTACAGTCTGGGGAGGCTATGGAACTTTTAGAAGGTCAAGACTTCCTGGATAGATCACTTGGTGTGGCTTAGAGGGCTTAAAGCCTCCCCCAATCCCCTTTCTGCATTCTGCATCATGTGTGCAGTTAAGATATGACCACTCAGTTTCCTTCTTTAGCAGCCTGCTTCCTCGTCTTCTTCACTATTATGGACTCCCCTGTTGGAAACAAAGCCAGAATAAACTCCTCCTTCTGTAACTTGCATTTGGAAATAAAGTACTATCACAGAAAAAGAAAAATGAGTAGTACTATCCTCAAAACAGATATAATTTCCATTTTAGGAGTAATGAGTGTCAGATCTGTGATTTAAACAAGTTTGGACTTACATAATTTCTACACAAAGTCCATAATGTTTGGGAGATAAGGAATAATTAATTTTGAAAGGAAATCCAAATGTTTGGAAAACTAGTGCTGGTTGGATTTAGAATTATGGATTTGGGTGCTGGAGTCTGTTAAATTTAGCTCACTAACAATGGATGTAAACTTTGTGGGAATAGGATAGAAGTTTGTGGAATAAAGTGTGTTTCTCTCATCCACTCAGATGGCATTCTGTCCCTCTAACTTTCCCAGAGAAAAAAAAGAACAAGTTTCAAAGGCAGAAGCAATGGAGGTATAACATTGTCCACAGCCAGCATCATCCTCAAGAGACAACAGTTCATCTTGTACTCTTGGAGTGAGTCTCAGAACCTTCCCTATGATGAATTCCCAAAATGATCTTCAAAAGTCCAGTTGCTTTGAAAATGCATGTACTCCTGGATATCTTGTAGATTCTCAGTAAGCGGGAGCTGTTATTTGGCCACAGGATGGAGGTTGTGGGGACCAAGGACAGTCCTTTAGCTAGGAAGAGACAGCTCTCCAGGTTTGTGCTCAGATTACACCAGGCAAAATTTTTCCTCAACTGCTAATCCACATTGCTCATTGAAATCCATTTACAGAATCCCATGCTTTCAGATGCTTTTGGAATGAATGCACCAGTAAATGACCATTTTACTTGCCACAATATTCGTTGATTCAGTGTGTAGTATTTGAGTGAAGCACAAAACCTTGCAAAATCCAGAAGAAGCATTTCCCCCCTTTTGTCTCATTGTGTTATGTCAGCCATGAACACAAGATCTAGGACTTTTTTTTTTTTATCGCTTAACCACATATGTTTGATTTCCCACTTTGGTATCTTATCATCATACTACATTAGCCCCACCAAATGATGCTCTTGAAAGATGATGTTAACATCATAGTCTTCATAAAACCCCTGCAGTTACAATTAGAAAACAAAAGTTTATTTTTGGTGGGTCTCATGTTGCATATCTGTAATTCCATCACTTAGAAGCCTGAGGTTGGAAGATTTGTCAAAAACCTGAATCCACACTGGTTGGTACCTGGTGAGTTAGAGTTACACAGTAAGGTCCTGACTCAAGTGTTACTCCCACACACACAGAGAGAGGAAAAAAAAATGAATAGGAACTAACTTACAAAACATTGTATGATAAAGTATTTTCCTTTGAGACTGGTTTTCTCAGGGTAGAGGCACAAGCCAGAATAGGGTGAAAGGAAACACTGAACAGCAGTGGGAAGAAGCTGTGTATCATTCACAGTGCTGTTCACCATTTATTGTGGACAAAATGTAAATCCGACTGAAGAGGATGAATACAGTGGCACAAGAAAACCAAAATTCTGAAGGTGTTAGCGACTTATGATTGGACTGATATTTCTGATATTTTCATATCTTATAAATTGGCTAAGTACAGGAATCATGGAGATGAAATGTCTGGGGCTGGAGAAGTGGCTCTGTCGGTAGTCACTTGCCACACAAACCTGCTAAGCTGAATTCTATCCCTGGATTACACTTAAAGGTAAGAGGAGGGAACTGACTCCACAAAGTTGTCTTCTGACCTCCACACGCACACTGTGGCATACGTGACACTCCCATCAGGTACACACATCAGGCACACATAGACACAAAATCATCCAGTCACTCAATAACAATCATTGTGAGTTTGTGTATGTACACAGGTAGGAAAAATTATGCAACTGTGCCAGGAGTTCCAATATTTGTCCTTGGCTGTTTTCCAGAATTTCCTCTTACATTCATTTAAGGTTTACTCTTACTTTCTACACCACTTACTCATATATTCTTTTACTCTTTCTTATTAAATTTTTCTCCTCTCTCTCTAAAGAGAAAACCAAAAGATATATCCCAAAGGCTTTATTTCCAATTCTATTGCTGGCTTATCTTATAACCTTAGTATAACACTGCGTTTTAAGTGCCTGACTATCGGAGCTGAAGAGAAGCTTTAAAATAATTTGCTCTAATATTCTCTCATTTTCCCAAGTGATAAAAGATGGAATTAGATGTAGAGATGGGAAAAGGAGAGCCTGATGTCAAGCAGAGGTTTAGGAGGAAAACCAAACCAAAAAAAAAAAAAATCTAGATATCACAAGTATATTAGAGCTCTAGTAGAGTAAGCCATTCAGTTTTAAAATGTCATGAAAATAATCAAGAAAGGAGATAAACAGATTTTTAGTTATTCTTTAAAATGAGCCACTTAAGCATAAAAGTAGGCAGAAGCATACCTATGTGGAGAATCAAGTCAAAATCAAACATTTGCATGTTAAAATTATTAAGTGAATTGTTAAATTTAAAATACATACTGAATCAGGTTTAAATACCCTTATCAATATAATGTCAAAAGTGTCCATATTTTTTTAAAATTATATATTGTATGCTGTCTTAACACTACCCTACAAGGAAATATTAAGCACAAATAACATGTATCTAAATGAATAAGAGAAGTCATTCCTGTTAGAGTAGAAAGAAATATGTGGTCTACTCTTCCTCCTACCCAAAGTTAACAACAGAAAAGGAAAATTTTATCAGTGACAAAGTAAATGAATATTATTATTTAATCATATCCTAGGCATCTGGGAAATTTTGATGTTGGAATAAAATTTTGAGTAATCCTTACTTAAGTCTTCAACAGAAATAATCAAAATACACTATCTTCTCCTAGACATTTTTTTTTTGTTTGTTTTTCGAGACAGGTTTCTCTGTGTAGCTTTGCACCTTTCCTGGAACTCACTCTGTAGTCCAGGCTGGCCTCGAACTCACAGAGATCTGCCTGGCCTTGGCTCCTGAGTGCTGGGATTAAAGGCGTGCGCCACCACTGCCCGGCGCCATTTTTTTTTTCAACATGAGGTTTTTGCCATCAGGTGAACATGGCTTCTTCATTTTTCTATATCTTTATAACCTATTTGGTCATTATTTTTAAGAGACTACCATTGTCTATACTGCAATATAGATTCTTGTGAGATTTTTCATAGCTGTTATGAAATAAATGACAAAATAAGTTAGAGAAGGGAAGATACGCTCTGATCAGGTTTTCAGTGGTTTCAGTTCATTTTGATGGGGGTGGAGTGGCAGACCCTATCACATCATAATATCCAGAAAGGGGAGAAGATCCAGAAGAAACAGAATAAGATATAGTCCCCAAAACACACCCTCAAATAACCAATGTAGACAACCAGTCCTTATCTTCCATAGCTCCAAACATCCAGTAGTCTATTTAAATTGTGTAGTCATCAATTTATCAAACCATTCAATAGATCAGAAAACTCTAATACTCTAATCATGTCTGTGAGAACTTAGACATATACATTACTGATATCTCAGACATTCTCCATTTAATTCATCTGACAACCAAAATTAGTTGTAAGTATTAGCAGGCAAAAATATAGTAGCTTTGTTAACCTTATGATTTAAAATTAAACAAAATCATAAACAACAGAGAGCCCATTCGTCATTTATGCATACTTGGAGAAGTATACACAATCCATTCATAGATTAAGATTCTGATGTACAAGTCATTTTCACAAAAAAGAATAAGAATTGAGCTAAACCCCTGATCTACTTGGGGAGCCCCCTGGTGTTAGGATCAGAATCCATCCCTGGTGCATGAGGGGGCTTTTTAGAACCCACTACCTGTGATGGGACACCTCGTGCAGCCTTGAGGCAGGAGAAAGGGCTTAGACTTGCCTCTACTGGGAGTGGGGGTGGGTCGGAGGGGAAGGCTGGGGGGGGAGGAGGGAAGAGGGGAATCTTTGATTGGTGTGTAAAATGAATGAAAAAATTTTCTTTCCAGGTTCTGGCTATTACAAATAATGCTGCTATGAACATAGCTGAGCATGTGCCCTTGTGGTATGATTGAGCATTCCTTGGGAATATGCCCCAAAGTGGTATAGCTGGGTCTTGGGGGAGATTGATTCCCAATTTTCTAAGAAAGCATCATATTGATTTCCAAAGTGGCTGAAGAAGCTTGCATTCCCACCAGCAGTGGAGGAGAGTTCCCCTTGCTCCACATCCTCTCCAGCATAAGCTGTCTTCTGATGGGTGTAAGCTGATATCTCAGAATCATTTTGATTTGCATTTCCCTGATGATTAGGGATGTTGAGCAATTCCTTAAATGTCTTTCAGCCATTTGAGCTTTCTCTGTTGAGAATCGTCTGTTTAGCTCTATAGTCCATTTCTTAATTGGACTGTTGGGCATTTTGATGTCTAATTTCTTGAGTTCTTTATATGTTCTGGATATCAGCCCTCTGTCAGATGTGGGGTTGGTGAAGATCTTTTCCCATTCTGTAGGCTGTCGCTTTGTCTTGTTGACCGTGTCCTTTGCTCTAAAAAATCTTCTCAGTTTCAAGAAGTCCCATTGATTGATTGTTTCTCTCAGTGTCTGTACTACTGGTGTTATATTTAGGAAGTGATCTCCAGGCCCAATGTGTTCAAGACTATAGAATGGATAAATAAAATGTAGTATATATACACAATGGAGTACTACTGAGCAGAGAAAAACAATGACATCATGAGGTTTGCAGGCAAATAGATGGATCTAGAAAAAAATCATCCTGAGTGAGGTAACCCAGACTCAGAAAGACAAACATGGTATGTACTCACTCATAAGTAGATACTAGATGTAAAGCAAAAGATAACCAGACTGCAACTTACAACTCCAGGGAGACTACCTAGTAAAGAGGACCCTAAGAAAGACACAGGGACCGCTGGGTGGTAGTGGCACACACCTTTAATCCCAGCACTCAGGAGGCAGAGCCAGGCAGATCTCTGTGAGTTTTTGGCCAGCCTGGGCTACCAAGTGAGTTCCAGGAAAGGTGCAAAGCTACATAGAGAAACCCTGTCTCAAAAAACCAAAAACAAAAAAACAAAAAAAAAGAAAGAAAGAAAGAAAGACACGGGGATCACCCAACCACAGAGAAATGGATGAGATCTACATGAGCAAACTGGATGTGGAGGGGGGACGGTAATGAAGGGCAAGGGTCAGGGGAAAGAGAGCTTAGGGGAGTGGGAGATCCCAGCTGGATCAAGAACAGAGAGTGAGAACAAGAAAAGAGAGACCATGATAAATGCAGACCACATGGGGATAGGAAGAAGCAAAGTGCTAGAGAGTTCCCCAGAAATCCACAAAGATACCTCCACAATAGACTACTGGCAATGGTAGAGAGAAAGCCCAAACTGACCTACTCTGGTGATAAGATGGTCAAACACACTATCGTGGTAGAACTCTCATCCAATGACTGATGGAAGCAGATGCAGAGATCCACCTCTAGGCCCAGGGCGGAGCTCCAGGAGTCCAATTAGCAAAAAAGAGGAGGATCTATATGAGCGAGAATTGTTGAGACCAAGGTTGGATAAAGCACAGGGACAAATAGCCCAACTAGTGGAAACACATGAACTATGAACAAATAGCTGAGGAGCCGCCAACTGGATCAGACCCTCTGGATAAGTGAGAGAGTCGATTAACTTGAATTGTTTGGGAGGCTCCCAGGCAGTGGGACCAGGACCTGTCCTTAGTGCATGAGCTGGCTTTTTGGAGCCTGGGGCCTATGCTGGGACACTTTGTTCAGCCTGGGTGAATGGAGGAGGGGACTGGACTTGCCTGGACTGAATCTACCAGGCTGAGCTGAATCCCCAGGGGAGTCCTTGTCCTGGAGGATTTGGGAATGGGGGTGGGCTGGGTGGAGGGGGGTGTGCAGGAGGAGGGAGAAGAAAGGAATCTGTGGCTGATATGTAAAATTAAATTAAGTTATAAAATTAAAAATTAAAAAAATTCTTAATGAAAAAATTGTATAAAAAAAGAATTAAGCTAAGTCCCATGATCCTATACAGTTCCATGAACCTGGATTATGGATTCAAAAATTAGTAAATAAAAAAGAACAAAATCATGATATTGAGGAAAATTATAAGCATTTGTACACTAAAAATAAAAAAAGGTTGCAACATAAATATTTTGTACATATTTTATAAAAATAAAACTTATAGAGATAAAACTTAAAAGTTTGTGCTTACATATTATAAAGTCTCATTAAATATGAATTAATTAATATAAAATAAGCCATGCAATTTTAAGATACTGCTCACAAAATTATTAGTCTCTCTTACTTTTTATTCCTTAGTGGAACTCTGTAGTTTTTTATATAAAATTTTATAATTTGAGATTTATAAATTATATGTTCATATATTATATAAAACATAATTATATTTATAATTTATAAAATGAAATTTTAGAATTCTATACATATAGGTATATTTATTATATTCATCTTATTACCGCTCTTATCTCTAATTTGTTTTGAACATTTGTCTTCTTTCTCTAGTTTTATAGTGTTCTTTCAATGGCAGTAAATAAATTTCTTTGAATATAAATGCTTTAAATAAATATGTACTCTATTTTGCTGTTGCAATAAACCATCAATTGTAATTAAATCTCCTTAACTTTTTTTTTAGT
>CABHPQ010157027.1:8089-43152 GCA_902168405.1 Peromyscus aztecus | reverse complement strand
ACAATGATTAAAAGGGGGAAAGGAGAAAGCCAACGATCTGTTTCCTGGCTGTAGAGACAATATAACCAAATGTCTAACATTCCATCCCCACAACCATGCCTTCCCTGCTATAATAGACTTTATCCTCTAATCACAAGCAAAAGTAAGTCCACACTCCCTAGAAGCTGTTTCCTGCTAGGTACATGGTCACAGCAACAAGAAAAGTAACCAAGCTGAGGCAATGGTGCAGGGGTAAGGGCTCTTGCTGCCAAGGCCGACAGAACCCACATGCCAGAAGGTGAGAACCAATTCCCACAAGCTGTCCTCTCTGATCTCCACACACATGACCACCCACATACAGAGTAAAATAAATAAATGTAAAATTCAAAACAGATTAAGAAAAATACTACCCAGGTTCCTCCAACATGGTACTATAGTATAATTTATCTGCTATCTCAAAGTACCTATTTCTTTCTGAATGCCCTATGAATCTGACCAGCTAGCCTGTAAGTTCTATGAAGGCAAAGTCTATGTTTATTCTCCATTATGTCCTTAACATTTAGAATACTTCCTGTTATGTTAAATTAATCATTTAACTTCTCCATCATCTGCTGCATACAAAGTCAAAATATACACTACAAATGCTTGGTCAAGTTTTTGTTAAGACTTTTGGACAATATCAGGGGCACTGAAAATATAACTGATATTGGCAGCAACTAGCTCCAAGATTAAAGATTTTAATGAAGGAGAAACAATGAAGCAGAAGAAAAAGGCAGAAGAAGAAAGCCATTTATAAACTGGGACAAATTATTTGGATCTTAGTACTAGCTTACAGAGACCTTTGAAACTGTAATCATGGTGTAAATCTTAATTGGCAAAAAATAGCTATTCAAGATAATAAAGGTATTAAAACCTGAGTTTAATGTATTTCAAAAGTCAGTGATTGTACAAATACATTAGGATTATGATTTAAGGAAAGGGAAGTGATACAGCTCACAGGCTGTAGAGATCTGAAGGATATCTGAGCCAGCTCATTTGAAAGATAAAACTCCACCCTAAGTGAAACTGATGGATCAGTTCCAAAGCAAAACACTGGTTTAAGGCACAACTAGGACTTGAGAACTCAGAAACGTAGTTTCACACTTTACCTACCAAAGTAGGTCATGGATCATTCTTTTTCTCTAACTTTAAAGAAAACTTGATCATTTGAACAAGTTAGCACCTTTCAAATAAATTCCTTTAGAGACAGATATCTAAAACTCTTAAGACTAACAATGAAAATCTTCAAGAGTCTAAAATGCTGTTGAGAAACACCTAATAACTATGCAACTATAAAAAAGAACTGTTTATCTATTAAAGCAGAAAAAAATTAGCAAGATGGTTCTAATTATTGTAGAGTTAAACACTTTCTCATCTATAAAAATATCTTGAAGTTGAATTCCAAGTAATTGAACATCTTTATGCCACAAAATAACTTTCCAATGGTTATCAATACGGTAATGTTTTAGTATGAAGACTTCATTTAATCCTGAAATTTATTTACTAAATGCTCTAAAGTACACCATTGTAACTCAATAAAACTTTCTGTCTGGCATTTTTAAAGAGAAATACCTATTATTTGGTTCTATTCTGTTCTAATTCTGGCCCCATTTGCCATCTTTAAGAATCTATGTCAGGCTGGGTGTTGGTGGCGCACGCCTTTAATCCCAGCACTCAAGAGGGAGAGCTAGGCAGATCTCTGTGTTCCAGGCCAGCCTGGTCTACAGAGCAAGATCCAGGACAGCCAGGGCTATTACACAGAGAAACCCTGCCTTGAAAAATCAAAACAAACAAACAAAAAGAATCTATGTCAGACTAGATTAATATAAGTGAAGTACATGAAGTCCTGAAAGTACTCTAAAAAATGTTTTGAGTATCTGAAACAATAAATTTTGAATCTATTTAAGCTGTATAAAAAACAGTTTATAAACTGTCAGCCTATTACACAGTTCTCAAGTGGTGGTAAAATAAACTCCAGAAAGATTCAGGCATTTAATGACAACTTGGACAGGTCTGAAAAACAAATGGGGCAGGAATGGGAAGAGAACTAGGACTTTCCTCTTCCTTTCCTTATTCTTAATCTACTAATAGGCTACAGATACAGTTAGTTATTGCCCCCAAGCTTCCAGATTGTCCTTTGTTTAAGTAATGAAAGTTGATTAACCCTCTGACATAGTGCTAGCCTTAAACTACCAGGTACTCACCGAGTTAGGGTAGTTCAAGTAGCAGATCTGACAAGGCATATCCTGTGCTGATGACCTTGTATTCATCTGGCGTGTTCGAGACTTTTTACTTGGATTAATTACATGACACTCAGCAAAGAGCTTCTCCAGGTTTCCATCAAAGTACCTGCATTATTTAAACAGAAAGGATGAGAGCCCAGCAAATAGCACAGTTAGAGCTCTCCAAAAAAACCTGACTTCCTGTAAGGAAAATCAATTAACTAAACTAAAATAAACCAAGATCAAACCCATTCTGGTCAAGATAGGAAGAGGGAGTGGCTAAATGACAGCAAACAGAGGGTGTGCATGTGCGGTTGACTTTTGGCTTTTCTTTTGTTTCTAAGTAGGCAACATGGGAGGTTAAGTAATTAGTATTTAACACAACTGTGACTAAAACTTTAGGATAAAAGCTGTGCTACAGCTACGGTTACCTGTGAAGAGTAATGCTATTTTAAAACTAGGCTGTATTTTATACTGATGAAATTTACTTCAGCAATAATTTAAAATTACTTTATAAGAGGTGGTGATTACAACATGTTTCATTGTATACAATGAACTTGCTTTCTAAAAACTCCTCTGAATTATTTCTTTAATTTACTGAGAAGATGAAACAGTGTATCTTAAAACAATTACATCAAATAAATGATATGCCCAAATGTGTATCTAAATATATAGTAATTAAACCTCAGCGATATCAAAAGCCAGTATGCCAAGTGCTATTTATAGAGCAAATGGTGAACTACCTCATAGATGATAAAGGTAAATGCCAAGGAAAATGTTTCCCAAATGAGGTCATTGGACCTTGGAATATCTTTCTGGTTTTGTTTTTTCAAGACAGGGCCTCATTACGTACCTCTGGCTGTCCTGGAACTAAAGGCATGTATCACTACACATGGTGTGAAATATCTTAGTATTTAAAAAGTAAAACAAGATGAAAATAAAAAATTTCAATTTGTAAATCGATACAGCCAGCTGTAATATTAGTGAAGAATCTGCTCAATTATGTTTTAGCTTTATCCAAGGTTGTAACTATCATGCCCTTTAAGCATGCAAGCAAGCCCCTTAGTGTGTGTGTGTGTGTGTGTGTGTGTGTGTGTGTGTGTGTGTGTGTGTGTAGGCCAAAGGTCAACTTTGGTTATCGTTTTGGTTTCTGCCTTGTTTTTTGAGAAAGAATCTCTTACTGAACCTGGAGCTTACCATTTCACCTGTACAGACTTGACAGCAAGCTTCAGGAATGTATCTATCTCTGCCTACCTAGCACTAGGGTTAAAGATATGTCTCATCACACCCACTTTCTGTTCTCTGTCTGTGGGTGCTGAGGGTCTGAACTCAGGTATTCATGCTTGCCAGGCACTTTACCCACTGAGCCATCTCCTCAACCAAAATTTCCGGTATTTTTTCAATTCCTTAATATATACAAAATATCATCCCGTTTGTTTATGAGGGTGTGGAGGAGAGGTGCTTGTGGAGTCAGTTCTCTCACTCTACCATGTGGGACCTAGGGAAGCTAACTCAGGTCATCAGACTTGGCAGCAAGCACCTTTTATCTG
Organism: Peromyscus aztecus; assembly: GCA_902168405.1. Taxonomy (NCBI): domain Eukaryota; kingdom Metazoa; phylum Chordata; class Mammalia; order Rodentia; family Cricetidae; genus Peromyscus; species Peromyscus aztecus. Next base: position 39,362 of record CABHPQ010157027.1, on the reverse strand, counting down.
CTGAGTAATCTCACCAATCCAGATTTCCAGTATTGCTAATTGAGGTTTTCTTTAACATTTATGAAAAATATAGAAATAGATGTTTCTACAGAAAAATTACTCATCTAAGAACAAATCGTATTGATTCTTCTAAGATTAATGAGTATCTTTTAAGAACTTTGACTACAGTGTTCTCAAAGAAATATTCAAACCATCAATCAAAATGCCAACATGCTATAAAGGGAACTCATACATTTAAAGTTGTCAGTAATTCACATAAAGTGAATTCACATTATGTGAATTATTGACACATAAAGTAATGTGATTCAGATAATCAGAATAAATCTAGCAAAACCAAAAATGCTTTCTTATAAATTTTATGAGAAACATAAGATCAAATTTTATAAGAAGCAGAAAGAGAATACCACTAAACACAAATTTGCTAAGACATAAACATTTTGTCCTAAAAAGGAAAATCCATGTTAATAAAAACAACTTTCAGCTATCCTGAATTACTACACAGAATTGGTGGACTCTCCATACTCTAACATTCTAGACAACATTTCATGCACACACAGCCACACAAATGTGTATCACTCTCTTGGATATACAGTCTTCATTTCTTCACTAGACAGTATTTAGCAGACATTTGTCAATCAACACATAGCTGCACAATGTTCCATTTTTGCATGTACATACTATAAAATACTGAATAAACCTTATACTGAAGGGCACTTAGACGGTCCACATTCATACAATCCAGGTTGAACTCTTGGCCTATCTAACAAGTGTAAAAATGTCAAGATTTGTTTTCCTTTATTAGTAAAGAATCACTCTAAAATATGAAGTTTCTCTAGCCAAGAACAAATAGTCTTTTTTTTTTTTTTTTTGGGGGGGGGGGGGGTCCCCAAGACAGGGTTTCTGATATAGCCTTGGCTTTCCTGGAACTTGCTCTGTAAACCAGACTGTCCCTGAACTCAGAGATCCATTGCCTTTGACTCCCAAACTGTCTTTTTCAAGACTTGATTCCTCTACTTTTCCATCTCAGAGGTTTTACTTTCCCCACTTGGCAGGGTCTACAAGTTTTCAGCAAGCTTATTCTCAGATGTAAGGTACTAACTAACTCTTAGTCTAAATTCCTTCACTTTAGGTTGTCTGATTGTTTTGGGTGGAGGGTGGGTTGGCTTTGAGATAAGGTCTCTCTATTATGTATCTCTGGTTGTCCTGGAACTCACTATGTAGACCAGGCTGGCTGGCCTTGAACTCAACAGAGATCAATCCACCAGCCTCTACCTATGGAATGCTGTAATTAAAGTCATGCTTCACTGCAGCCAGCTCAGTATATTTCTTAAAGATTGCATGTAGGAGTTTCTGATACAACCTAGAAGTCAAAGAATTTTCCAAAATTACCTAGGCAAAGGCAAATATAGTTGTGTATTCCTGCAACCCCAGCACTTAGGAGGTAGAGGAAGGAAAATCAGGAATTGAAGACCGTCTCTGGCTATGAACCAAATTTGGGACCAGCCTGAGCTACATATAGGAAAGTGACTAGGAACTTAACAATACACTCACATTTCCAGAAATAGGAGGTCTGGGATTTTATTTTTTCCATTTAAAGTTAAGCTTCATTTACAAGAAATATACAATGTTGTTTTGTTTCAACACTTCTGCCCCACAGATTTTCATTTCTCTTGATTCCCAAATCATGACAGCACATCTACCTAGCATTGGCCTGTGAGCAGCTCCAATGCTTTAGCTGCCCAAGTTAGTCTGTTTCCACTCTCTTACACACAGAGGCAGAGCTTACAGATGCGAAGTTCCCGCGTGGGATTCTCCTTTTCACGTGACCCAATGCCATTATGGATAAGAGGAAGAGATAGCAAAGCATCCAGGCCAGGGCCTTATAGGTCAGGAGGTTGGCTCCTTTCCTAGGCTAACAAAAAAGATTTTGTTTTAATTTGCATTTATTACATGGTCTGTTTACTCTTGACTCTACAATGGCTATTTGGAAGAATATTAAAATCTATTTAGGGATGGGAATGTTGTTCAAGCTCAGGTGGTTGAGTATTTGCCCAGCATGCATGAAGCCTGGGGTTCAATCCTCAGCAGTGCATAAACTAAGTATAGTCCCAATGCTAGAGAGGTAGAGGCAAGCATATTTCCTTTACATTTATTTATGTTGTGTGTGGGTATGAGAGCTGCCATGGCATTTGTGTGGAGGCCAGCGGATAATTCGCTGCAATCAATTCTCTCCTTCTTCCATGTTGACCCAAGATGACACTCAGGTGCTCATGCTTGGCAGCAAGGGCCTACCTGTTGATTCATCTCACTGATCCATACACAGCTCATTGCTTAATACTCTGAAGATGATTTAGCTTATTTGTTCCTATACATGTACACGAAATTCCACAAATTCTACTGTAACATAGAATGCACTCTTTAAATGCTTTCCCTATCCCAGTCAAATGGTTGCTTAGATAAGTTAAGAGTAAATGGAACTTCAATCAGCACACAGAAAAAAAAAAATGTAAGCTTAAAAATAGACTTAAAATTGGGCTAAAGTGATGGCTCAGCAGTTAAAAGAGACTTGGCTGCTCTTCCAAAGGAACAATGTTTGATTCCTAGCACCCACATGGCAGTTCACATTTACCTATAACTCTAGTCCCAGGGGATCCAATGCCCTGTTCTGACCTCCAAGGACACTGAACACATATGGTACACAGTTGTACATTCACACAGGCAAAATACCCATAGACATAACATAAAATAAAATGAAAAAAAATTAAAGATACAAACTCTTGGCACAAAATAAAACATTTTCAGCTGACCTTACAACAAATCAATACCATTCAGAATCAGTGAAAATTCTCTAACTCAGTATTTTTTTTTTTAAAAAACTTTGTCATGCTATGAACCTAGTATCTTTGGCTTCCCAGGCAAGCACTCTACTACGAAGCTATAAACTTCACCAGTGGCTAGATATTCTTTTTGGCTCCAAAAAAACTTGAATACTAAGAACTTGCTGCTGAAATAAACAGTCAATTAATACTATTTTGTATGTTAATATGTGTGATATATGGTTGACTTATTTTTTTGTTGGTATAATCAAATATCCTGACAAAGGCAACTTAGGGGAGAAAATTTTAGCTTATAGTTCCAGAAAGATAAAGTCCATCATGGGAAGAAGACCTGGCAGCAGGCAGGAAAGGGAAAGCAGCAAGAGCTGAGGCTGACTGGTTACACTGCTTTCAGATAAAGCAGGAAGCAACAAGTGGGGCTAGTTTTAAGTCCTCAAGGCTCACCTCCAATGAACTGCTTCTTCCAGCAAGGTTCTACTTCCTAAGGTTCCACAACCTTCCCAAACCAGCTGAGGACCAAGTGTACAAACACGTGAACCCATAAGGGACATTTTACAGTCAAACCACAACAGTGGTAAACAACACACAAACCCTGAAGTCAGTTTTATATCATATGCAAGTTACTGGACGGAGACACTATATACAAAGTAAATACAGTGCCTGAGCTGAATGTAGCAGCCAACAAGAGCTAGCTATGAACTTACAAAGTACTACAGCAGGTAATACAGTGTGTGTGTGTGTGTGTGTGTGTGTGTGTGTGTGTGTGTGTATATATATATATATAAAAAACAGTATTTATGAACACATTCCATGAACACAGGCTGGAGTTTATTTCCCTTCAACTCACTAAAGTATTGGTCTAATAATCATTTTTAGTGCTATTACTGACACATCTGCTCTTCTCCAGAATATGCCATATACTTTTATTTTTTCAAGTAATCTGTATTTTGATACTTTAAAGATTCTCTACATTTTTCAGTTCCATTACAATTATTTTTAAGTTTGAGTTTATGGTTTTTGGTTTTTTTTTTTTAATCTTCCTGCCTCTGCCTCCTGGGTGCTGAGATTACAGGCATACATCACCATACTTGGCTTACTATGTTTTAAAAGGTGAATTTCTTTTCACCAGATGTCTTCAAATCTAAAATGCTTTGGACCCAAATTTTCATGATTTTACCAGAAAACAAGAAATTTTCATGTAGATCAAAATTTCCATCTTTTAAGGTGTCATCTTAATTGAAAGATTCACACAGATTTAAACATGCTGAACTGTTTTTGAGCAAAACAAAAATGAGGCTTAAGACATGGCTCGGTGTTTAAAAGCACTTGCTCTCTTCAGAGGACTGGAGTTTGATTCCCATCACCCACATGGCAGCTCACAACCTTCTGTAATTCCAGTTTCAGGAAATCCGATGCCCTTCTCTGGCTTCTGTAGGCACCAGACACACACACACAGGGTACACATACATACATACACCTAAGCAAATACAAATATACATAAAATAAAAATAAATCTTTTTTAAAACTTGTTTAAAAACTGCTTTGAATGTTACTTCCTGACTATAATCCCAGCACTTGAAAGGTGGGGTTAAGAGGGTGGCCAGCCAGAGCTACATAGCAATATATCCTGTCTCTAAAAAGGGGGGGGGGGGTGAGAAGGGAGGTCTGCGTGGTGACATACATCTTTAATACCCAATACTCAGAGGGAGGAGACAGGGATCATTTAGTTTGAAGCCAGCCTGGTGTCTATAACAAGTTCAAGGCTAGCTAGGACTACATAGAGACCCCATGTCTTAAAAAAACATTTCTAGTCCATCTCTTCTCAGTTAATTCTAGAGTAGAGAGTGCAGGCAGTCCACCTGTACATGGAAGGCATTTTATAGCAAGGGGCCTTGCCTGGATTGTCCTAGGAGAGGAGAGGAGAAGGAAGGAGGTAGGGAGGGGGACAGAGGGAGAGAGAAAATAGTATCTTAGAATCAGTCAGAGGCATTTATTTTGCATGGGAATGGATAGATTTGCATATACATTGATACTTTATTTATCTGGAAAACTCTCATCCTGTCTTCAAAGATTATCTCTGGCTCATTCTCTCCTCTTCTATATTTTTGATTTTTTATTAAATAGTTTCTGATTCTTCTAATAACTTTAACTTCCTTTAGTCTTCTCCCATTTGCTGTAAACTAATTCACTAAGTTACCATTATTTTACATTTCAGTTACAGAAACTGATTTTTACATCTGAAAGACAGTCTGAACTCATCTTTCCCAGTGACAGCATACTTGATTTAGTGTATGGCAATTCTAGTATTTGAAGTCCCTGGTTTGGCGGGTTTAATTGGAAAACTGAACTGAAGCGGCCAGCAAAAAACCCTCAACAAGTAAGGAAGGGCTCTCGCCACCAAGTCCTTACAATCTGCATTCAATCCCTAGAATTCACATGCTGGAGAGAGTCAAGTCTTGCAAGTTTTCCTCTGACTGACTGACACACACACACACACACACACACACACACACACACACACTGTAAATAAGCAAACAAATCAAGTGAGGGGGACTAACAGTAATTTCAGGAGGTAGTTTGAGGGCTTAAGTTTTCTTTCCCTAGTCAGATTTACATACATTTGTTGCTGTTAGGGGCATAGCAATCTGTGACCATCTTAATCCAAGTTTAAAGCTTTAAATTCTCTAAGCTACTTCAATGACATAAGTCAGTCCACAGGCTTCACAAGAAGTAGTGTATCAAATTCAACCGTACTTCACTGGCCTGGTACTCCTTCTTACCTCCATTCTTAAACTAACTCTTCTGGATTAGTACCACAGACTGGGAGGCTTTGCTTATTTTCTCCAGATTCAGACTTTCTTGAGCCTTCCCATCCAATTCTATATTATTAACTATTTTATTATGTTCTAATTTTTAAAAAGCCTTTTCAGTATTTCATCCAATCATTCCCATTATCTTTAGGGGAAGAGCTCAAATTACTAGCAGCTTCCATGAATCTCCTATATTTTTCTCTCATGTAAAGCTCTACATTTCTTCTACCTAATCTCTCCTGCCTACTTAACTGTCATTACTCACACTAGGACAATATTTTCCTTTAACCTAGAGTAATATTAAAACGACTTTCCTTAAAAACTTCCTACCTGAGCCAGGTGGTGGTGGCGGCGGCAGCAGCGGCAGCGCATGCCTTTAATCCCAGCACTCGGGAGACAGAGGCAGGCGGATCTCTGTGAGTCGAGGCCAGCCTGGTCCACAGAGTGAGTTCCAGGACAGGCACCAAAACTACACAGAGGAACCCTGTCTCAAACAAACAAACAAACAAACAAACAAACAAATAATAAAAACTTCCTACCTGACCTGAGTGTGGTGGCTCATGCCTTTATTCCCAGCATTCAGGAGGCAGAGGCGAGTGGACCTCTCTAAGTTCAAGGCCAGCCTGGTCTATATAGTGAGTTCCTGGACAGCCAGGGCTATAAACAAAAACAACTTTCCATTTTCCTTTCTCTTTCTTTAGCCACTGCATATTGTTCAATATGTATTCTAACTTTCATCCCTTGCTTGGTTCTTTTTTCTACCAGAAATGCATGAATTCTCATGTTTCCCTTTCCTCCCTACCCCAACAAATGCCATTCAACAACAAATGTTTTTCTACCCAAATCAGATACGGTTGGTGTATTTCCAAACAATGTTAAGTACTGTGAGGAAAGAGACTGCTCTGCTTGCCTCTGAATAACACACCACCTCAATCTATATTTTAGACATACCTGATATATTTTCAAAAATTATTATAATTCATGGAGCCTCGAGAAAGATAAAATAGAGACAACAGAAAAGACAAAAGGAAAAACCATCTGTGGGGAATTTTGTTTTGTTTTTGTTTTGCATCAGGTAGAACAGGCTGGCCTTGGAGTCTTAATCTTCCTACCTTAGCCTTTCAACTACTGGTATTACAGGCATGTACTATCACACTAGCTAGGAAAAATCACTTCAGATAAGGTAACAAAGAAAACTTCAAGATCATACATCTAGTAAATGGAACAACAGAAATTCAATGTTTATACTACAGCGTGATGAGACATCTATTTCCATCCACAACTGCCCCAAAACTATTGAACTGAACAGAAAGAAAAATCTAAATTATGAAAGAATGACAGATGTCACTGCAAAAGCAAGGTTTCTGAAAAATCAAATTCACTTTTACATTCAAGAACTTATGAAACATATTACAGAAACAGCTAAGAAAAGCTCTATAGTATCATAGTCACACATAAGCACTAACTTTACACCTAACCTCTTCACTAAATAGGTATTAATATTTCATAACAAAAACACAAAGCCTTTGGAAATACAATTCAGGAAAGGATGACATCACCCTTAGGAATACTTTCCTTTCATCTACTCCTTAGAAGTAGTAACCTTCAGAACAACTACAATAGAAGTAGTGAGCTTTAGAACAACTACAATAATCCCATCTCAGTCTCTCAAACACTTGGAATTACAGATTTGTGGCAACAACCCTTGCTCCTTACATTATCAGAAGTCTTATTACATCAAAATTGTGGTGCAATCCATTATTTGTGTTTATGGTCTTGCTTTGAAATGGGTTTCCTAACATGTTGCCAAGGCTGGTCTCCAACTTCTTAGGGCTTAAGTGATGATATTTTTAGTGTGTACTTTAATGTTTTGGTGTTAAATATAATTTTGATGTAAATTACTAGTTAATAATAGCAAGCCCAGAAATTACTTTTCAGTTTACTAAGAATTTTTATTTTTATTAAATGTTGGGCAAATGCACAGTTTCACTGTTATAATTACATTGTTTCTCTTCATTAATCTGCTAATGTATTAAGTATATATATATTAATTTCTCAACAATCTGCTATTGCATTCCTAGGAGAAATTGTAGACCATTAATTTATTCAGTTATTTGAATATCTATTAATTCAACAGCTATGTTTTTAATAAATATGATTTCCTTATGCCATCTTTTTATCAAATTTTGATTATTATTTTGACTTCGATAACACTAATGATATCCTATGTTTCTCTATATTCTAAAGTAGTTTTCATTAACAATGAACAATTCCTTAAAGGTTTGTTAGAACTTTCCCACATAATCATCTAATCCATCTGAGGAAGAAAAGAATATTTCACTCTTACCACATTCTGTGATTATTAGCTTACTTGTTCTGGGATTATGCAACTTAAGAAATGTTCAACTCTAAGCTTTTGAAACTAGTGGTAAAAGTAGCACAGAGTATTCATTTTTAACTCTGAAATACTTTCCGATCTAAAATTATGCCTTAATACCCTTCCCCTTTTTTTGAGACAAGGTGTCTCTGTAAGCCCTGGGTGTCCTGGAACTTACTCAGTAGACCAGGCCTGTCTTGAACTGAGAGATCCCCCTGCTTTGCCTCCTGAGTATTGGGATTAAAGGTGTGCACCACTATGCCCCCAGGCTATATTTAATGTTTTATTTGTGCCTTCTCTTTCTCCATTACATTTGCCAAGTGCTTATTTCTCCCTTTATTAAAATAAACAAAACCCACAATTATTTAAAAGCAGTTGTTAGTTCCTAGCAAAAGGAAACAAGGTAGAAGAGTTCCCATGCCATCCTTCCCACATTCCTTTAGAAATACAAACTACTATCAAAATCCCACCAGACAATGTTATATTCAACGAACCTACATTATCACTCAGAGCACACAATTTACTGCATGCTAAGAAAAGGTTTTATAATAAAGGACCAGTCTTCCCATGTGGCTACACTATTTTCCATTCCCACCTGCAGTGAATGGGTGCTACTTTTGTTCTATACTCTTCACCTGCAGTAAGTGCAGTAAGTAGTTTGGGGTCCTCACCCTTCTAACAAGTATGTTTTAATATATGTGAAACATCTTTAATATATGTGAAACATCTTTTTTCTTTTTTGAGATTTTATTTTATTGTCTATGGGCGTTTTGCCTGTAGTTCTGCCTGTGCACCACAGTGTGCAGTGTCCACAAAGAACAAAAGATGGAATTGGATCCCCTGGAACTGGAGTTGCAAATAGTTGTGAGCTACCACTTGAATGCTAGGAACTGAACCTGGGTCCTCTGGAAGGGCATCCAATGAATCTTTTTAACCACTATACGATCTTTCCAGCTCCAAGCAAACCATCTTTAAGTATTTTTTTTTGGGGGGGGGGGGGAGTGGAGAGATGGCTCAGAGGTTAAGAGCACCGACTGCTCTTCCAGAGGTCCTGAGTTCAATTCCCAACACCCACATGGTGGCTCACAACCATCCGTAATAAGATCTGGCACCCGTATACATAATAAATAAATAAATCTTTTTAAAAAAATAATTTTTTTTCCATCACAGGTGTCTGTTAATGTTGTCAGCCCCTATTCCATTTTATTTTCTTTTGGTGTAAGTTTAGTTATAAAGCTCAGTCTGGTCTAGAACTCACCATATAACCAGGGCCTTTGACTCTTCATCTTCCTGCTTCAATCTCCCAACTGTTGAGATTATAGGCATATGCCAATGATGCCTGGCCTTTTGTTTTGTTTTTTTGGGGGGGTGGGGGTGAGGTGAGTTGGGGGGCTCACTTGTAGTCTTGACTGGCCTGAAACTCACTATGTAAACTAGTTGACCTTGAACTGAAGAGATTTCCCTGCCTCTGCCTCCCAAGTGCTGTCTGGAATTAAAGGTGTGTGCCACCATGCTAGCATTTGGTCAGTTTTTAAATCAAGTTGTTTTGTTGCTGAGTCCTATGAGTTCTTTGTGTTATTTGGGTTACAAGTCCTTTCTTTAACAGCAAAAATGTTCTCCCCATCTGTGGCTTTGATATTTCCATTTTTAAAATTCACTTTAAGACTTTCTGATTTATACTCTTTTTTAATTCATGTCTGCTTTTATCTTAAATATCCTGAGTTTCTTTTTCTAACTTGTTTCAAAAGCTTTATCCCATTTTTTCACCCCATTATCCTTTTTTTATAATAAATAAATACACTTAAAACTGAAAATTTCCATGTACTTTTCTCCTTAAACACATCTCACATCTCTATGTATTCTCATTTAGTTCCAATTATTTTGGTACACCGATAGACAACAGCTGAACATTGTGGCTCACCTTGGTAATCTCAACACTGAAGAGGATGTGGCAGAAGAACTGAGTGAATCTGAGGACCACCTAAGCTATACAGTGAGTTTCTGGACAGTGAAAAACTTTATCCAAAAAAAAAAAAAAAAAAAAGGTTTTAAAAAGGACTGCGCTCCCCACCCCAACCCCCAAAAACCCCACAAGAATATTTAATATTCCTTAAGAGGGATAAGGGAACTAATAGTTCCCACAAAACTGAGTAATATTATACAAAGAATAGCTCAAGGTGATGAAGGGGTGGCACTCAAGACACTAAAGAGAAGAAAAGATAAAGAAAAACAGTTCAGTTTAAAAATAATGTTCGGATGTAGTGGGACACACTTGTAACCCCACCACTCAGGAGGATCCTTACAAGTTCCAGTCCAGCCTGGACACATAGCAAGTCGAGGCCAGCCAGGTCAGCCAGGAATATATTCAGTGACAATCTGTCTTTGGGGGCTGAGGGAGCAGTCAAAGATGTTGATGCATATCTGTAATACCAGCACTCAGGAGGTGTAGGAAGGAACTCAAGACCAGAATGGGCTACATGAGAACACAGTGAGATGGTTCAGCAGATTAAGATGCTTGCTGCCACATATGATGAAAAGACTTAAAATCCCCAGGACTCACAAGATAAGAAGAGAAAAATCAACTCTACACACACACACACACACACACACACACACACACACACACACACACAATTGCCGCCAGAAAGATTTTTTTTTGAAGGATCAAGGAGTTAGGGATGGAGTAACAGCACTAGCTGCTGCTTACCAAAAATATAAATTATCATCAACTTACCAAGCTGAGTGGGGAAGAGGAAAGGATAGAGAAGAACAAACAAGCTAGTGTTCGTGTCATACAGAAAAAGGATACAGATACTGTACCCAGTTATAAGTATAGTTTTACAAAGTCTGTGTATAAAAACTACTAGGAAAACTGAAACGTAAAACATGAACATTAGTAGAGAATAACAAAACAAAAATCCAACGGTGCCAACAGAATAAACAAAGTATGGTAAAGTGCAACTTAAAATAGCAAAAGCTAAATCTAAACAGAAATTATCATAAAACATGAATATACATTTAGAGCATTTAAATATTTTTTTAAATCATCTGTATCTTATTTGCAAAAGTTGTATCTAAAAAGCAAATAATCCATGAAGAGTGAATATTTAGAACTTGAAAGTACATAAAATGCTTTTAAAATGAAGCATAACAGTGCTAATATCAGACAACACTTAAGTACAATATTTAATTGGAAAATGTTTTCAGCAATGTTACAAAGGAAAACTCAAGACTATAACGTAAACTAAAACTCTTTTTCTTAGAAGCATCATAAAATAAGCCTCAAAGTAAATGACAATAAAATTAAGAAATACCACTGACATCAGTAAAGACAGCAAGGCACATGGGGATGGGGGTGTCAGAATACTTAAGCATTTATCCTTCAGAAATCCAGGGAAAGCTGAATATAATGTTTTTAAGATAAGCTTTAGAGATCAATAAACATGTTCTAGTCTTTCTGTTACAAAACTGAGTTAAATAACAAGTCTCAAAACTCAAGTTTCCACATCAAGGGGAGGCAATAGTTTCTAGCCCTAAAAAACTATCAGGAGACAGAGCATGGTTGCTCATGCCTTTAGTCCCAGCAGAGATAGAGGCAGGGGCAGGCAGTGTGTTGGAGGCCAACCTGGTCTACATAGTGTGTTCCAGGCTAGCCAGAGCTGCAGTGAGACTCTTGTCAAAAAACTGAAACCAAAATCCAACCAAACCAAAAAAACTATCAGAAGGATAAAATCAAATAGTATCTAACAGAAAGTACTCAATCACTTACTATTAAATTATAACTCAGATACAAAGTATATGAGTTACATTTCTAATATTATTTAATATCTGATTTACATAGCACTTTGAATATGAAAGTCAAATGCAAAAATTTCCCCATTCATTTATTAGTTTCCAACAACAAGCTGTAATTTTTACAATTAAGATTGCTAATAAAGTTTATAAGAGTAAGTGGAAGCTGTTACCCTAACAACAGCCCCCAAATACCTAATCTAAGGAACCAAGGGAATAGTTAATACTGTCGTCAGTCTCTAGCCCAGTAACTTACTCTTTTAAAACTAGATCTATTTTGAGAGGCAACCTTTGTAAAACATCCAACAGAGCCGAATTCTGCTCTAAAATCAGAGAACCAGGACAAGCATCTAGGTTTGACAGCTAAGAAACCTAACCAACTTCTCACTTTTGTTTTTACTGAATAAATTTCATTTATATACCTAATATAGATTTAAAGTTCATGAATAATAAACCTTAAGTGACTAATACGTAAGATCTTATGTGTTCTAGGAACATTAGTAAGTGCTTTTTTAAATCTACTTTTAGTTTGTAATATTCAAGAAGATATACCTAATAAGCAGAAATAAAGTCTCTATTTCATTTCCAAAATAAAGCAGAATTTAACCTGAATTTCCTAACACTAACTTCACTGCAAAATTTTCAATACAAGAAATAGCAGCAATTCTTTCTTACACATTGGTTTGCTCACTACTATATAAATCAATTCTTGCTTATAAATTCAGTTCAATGTTTTTTTTGCTGTTGTTGTTGTTACTTCTAAGTCAAAGCTAACAATACAAGTTCCTTACCTTTCCATTAGCTTCTCTTTATCCCAATTGAAGTGGCTAAGGAGTATTCTTGTGATAGTTGCTGGATTCTGAAGGAGGGGGGAAAAAAAAACATTTTAAAGTAATTGTATTTTTTTTTTTGTATCTGTGTGTTTTTCTGTGTAATTCAGGCTGGCCTTCAATTCATAATTCTCTTGTTTAAGCAACCCAGGTGCTGGGATTACATGAATGCACCAAACCCAGCTCTTTCACAAGTAAAGAACTTATAGGCTAGATTTCAAGTTCCCTAATAACGCATCCAAACTTTCTATCCTAGAATATTTCTTTTCTGCACCATTGCTGAAGCACAAAAGCACTGCTTTACCACTAAATCTCACCCACAAAACCCCTTCCTAGATCCCAGCACTCGGGAGGCAGAGGTGGGCAAATCTCTGTGAGTTTGAGGCCAGCCTGGTCTACAGAGCTAGTTCCAGGCTGTTACACAGAGAAACCCTGTCTCAAAAAAAAAACAAAGAAAGGGGGGGAGGAGGGGGAAGAGGGAGAGAGGAAGGGAGGGGAGGAGGGGGGGGAGGAAAGGGAGAAAGAAAGAGGCCAGTCCATACTACATAGCAAGACCCTATCTTGAAAAGCAAACAAAAAATATCACATATTGATGAAAATTTGTTGCACTGAGTACTTAACAGACTGCCACATCAGCACTCTAAATGCAATTAATTAAAATTTGTAAGACCAATGTATTGAACAGTTCAAAGGAATCCAAAGTTATGGTGTGTTTAGACACATTTAAGCAAGCCAACAAAGTTATCTATACCATGTAATGATACAGTGTGTACTCTTGGGGTGCTCTTTCATATTAGGTTATTTATAAAGGGAAAAGTTAAAACTCTGAAAAGCTTACTGTTGTCACAAATATCCCCACTTCCCATTAAACTACCAAGCTTACTACTGGAGCACAACGTTTTTAAAACTTGAAACATAATGGGGCTTGGTGTGGTTGCTCATCTGTCATCTTAATACTTGGGAAGCTAAGGCAGACCTGCTGAGTTCCAAGCTAGCCTGTGCCACAAAATGAGACCATGTCTCAAAAACAAACTCAATGGGGCTTCAGTGATCAGGGAAACCTGACTCACTGAAATATATGAGAGCTCGTAAGAGTGAAGGAAGCAGAGCTTAAACTCAGGTCTGTTCAACTTATATTTCATGTACAAATTTCTACATCAAAGAGTATTTCAAAAAATATTTTTGTAGCTTAAAATTTCTCTCTTTCACTGAGGTTAATAATGATATTAGTTAAATAATGATTTAAAATAATCTAATATGGGGGTTGGAGAGATGGCTCAGTGGTTAAGAGAGCTGGCTGCTCTTCCAGAAGACAGAAGTTCAATTCCCAGCACCCACATGGCATCTCACAGCTGTCTGTAATTCCAGTTCCAGGGGATCTGACACCCTCACACAGACATAAATGTAGGTAAAACACCAATGCACATAAAATAAATAATTTAAAATAATCTAACATAAAAGTGTCATGAAAAACATCTCCATCAATTATTCTCAATAACAGCATTTGTTACCAAAACAAACAAAACACATGCATTATCCCCACCCCATTCCCCAAAAAAGGCCAATGACCAAAGTACTCTTCTACTCATCCAGGCACACTTTACTAGTCTAACTACCTCTTCTTATTCAGACACCCTAGGAATTTTCTTTTAAATCAATCCTAAATCTTTTATTTAATATTTTTATTTTACAATTAACTTAATTTCACATATCAGCCACGGATTCCCCTGTCCTCCCTCCTCCCACCCCCCAATCTACTCCCCATTTCCACCTCCTCCAAGCAAGATCTCCCCTGGGGAGTCAGCCCAGCCTGGTAGACTCAGCCTAGGCAGGTCCAGTATCCTCCTCCCTACACCAAGGCTGAGCAAAGTGCTATCCTAAATCTTAATCACGTTATTATGGAATCAAAATTAAGTCTAGTAATACTGACTAGACTTGCTTGATTATAACTTTGTAGCACCCAGGACACTATATACCTCTCCACTAAACAGTGCACCTAAAGGAAAGTGTCAGGAACTAAGTCTCAACTTACAAAGAGAAAATAGAGAAAGGATAACCAAGGTTGCTAGTGCCTCTTTTGAGTTACAGTAGCAAAAGTATATAAAAGTAGCGTATTATTGGTTTTATCAAAATTTACTATGGAAATTCTTGACTCCTAGGTTCTAATCTCATATGTTTATTTAATAGAATATCTAAGGCAAGGTCACCTGGATGTACTCATTGCCAAAATGACTCAGATAATTTGCTTCAGAGTAGCTAGCTAATCACTGTAAGTATACTTCATGAGGAGAGATGGTGGGGAATTGTATTTATCATAATTATTCTAACAGGCAACATATTAATTACTTTATATAACTTATTTAAATCTCAAAGCACTCTACAAACCAGGCATGCTGGCCTATGCCTATTAACATCAGCACTCCAAAAGCTGATGCAGAAGAATCATTGCAGCGTAAAAGCTAGCCTAGGCTATATTGTCAGGGTTACTATAAGGCCCTTTTCAAAAAAGCAAAAACAAAAACAAAAGAAAAAAAACACTCTGTAAACTTAACTAGTTTTTTGGTATTTTGTTTCCTTTTTTAAGAGTGATCTAACTGTAGAATGTAAGATTCTCTTGCCTTAGGCTCCCAAGTGCTAGGATTACAGACACATTCCACTATGCCTAACTTTAAAATCGTTGTGAATATGAGAAAACTAGAATTAGGTTTCAAAAACTAATATGAGAAGGAATATTAGTGATTCAGTCATGTCTTAACAGCCTTTATGTTCCTCACTAAAAGGTTAATCAGAACAAGGTGAGAGGGAAAAGTAGTCAAAATACAAAGAAGCACTAGGAACTTCCTGGGGGACTAAAAAAAGTTATGTATCTTGAATGTCACATAAAAGTAACCTATCTACACAGCAGGCCCCATCAGCCATGGAGTATGTTTCAAGATTCCCAGTGGATGGCTAATACTGCAAACCGTAGCAAAATCTACATACAAAATCTACATACAAGTACTGGAATAGTTCAACAGTTGATGATACACCCAGGTGGGCTAAGTGAATAATAGGCAGGGAACACAAATGCCAAGACTAAGACAGACACTGGTACTAGGTCTTGGGGGTATTGCTATGACAGACAGACCTGATTGTGTTTCAGAGAGGACTATGGTAGCACTGGAACTTTGGGCTGTCTTGGGGTTTCTCTTGCTGTGATAAAACACCAGGACCAAAAGCAAATAGGGAAGAAAGGATTTATTCCATCTTATAGCTTACAGTCCATCATCCGGAGAAGTCAGGACAGGAACTTGGAGGGTCACAGAGGAATACCGCTTACTAGTTTGCCCACCATGCCTTGCTCAGTCTACTTTCCTATAGCATACAGAACTGCCAACCGAGGAGTGGGCCACCCACAAATGAGCTGGGCTCCCCCATATCGATCGATCAATTGAAAAAAAAAAAAAGGCACCACTTGTCCACCGGTGCCCTAATTCTTCCCTCTTAGGTAAAGTATTTAATTTATTTTTAAAAAATTTTACAGGAGCCCACAGTCAGAGATTCTGAAATTTTAGGGAAACAGAATATTTTTGAGAAACTTTTATTTTTTGTAATTTTAAAGAAATTGAAGGTTTAAAGTATTTGAACTTTTTTTTTTTATTTCTTGGTTTTTTTAAGACAGGGTTTCTATGTATGATTAGGCTGGCCTTGGACTCACAGAGCAGAAAGATCTGCCTGCCTCTGCTAGGATTAAAGGCATGCACTACCTACCAACTGCGTGTTTGGATTTTTTTTTTTAAGGACTAGAGTTAAAAGTTGGAAGATAAGAGTCCTTTGAGAAATGGGAACCTCAATTAAGAAAATAACTCCGCTGGGCAGTGATGGCGCACACCTGTAATCCCAGCATTCGGGAGGCAGAGGCAGGTGGATCTCTGTGAGTTCGAGGCCAGCCTGGTCTACAGAGCTAGTCCAGGACAGGCTCCAAAGCTACAGAGAAACCCTGTTTCGAAAAACAAAACAAAAAAAAGAAAAGAAAAGAAAAAAAAGAAAAAAGAAAATAACCCCACCATATTGGCGCATAAACAAGCCAGTACCATAACTGGTGGGTAGGTGGTCTTTGAGTTGTATAAGAAATAACTGAGAAAGCAAGGAGGAACATGTCAGTAAGCAGCACTCCGTGGCTTCTGCTCCAGTTCCTGCCTCCAGGTTCCTGCTCCAGCTTCCCTCAGTGATGGACTTATCTACTATAAGGTGAAATAAACACTTTCCTGTCCAAATAGATTTTGGTCATGGTGTTTTATCACAGCAATAGAAACCCTAACTAAGACATCATGCATGTATGTATATGCACACACCCAGGGGAGGGTATAACACGAATCTTAAAAGGTCTTATTAATAAAATCAAACCTGAAACCAGGTATTGGGGTGAATGCTGAAAGATCAGAGAAGCAGAACAAGTCACAGCTTCCTCACCTTGCCAATTCCTCAGCTGATCCTGTTTCCTCAGACTGGAAGCCTCTGTGTCCTCATCTGAATGATCTCAGCTGAACTGCTGCTCAAAAGCCTAAAAGCTTAAACAGCTCTAGTTCCTGGTTTTCACGCCTTATATATCTTTCTGTTTTTGCCATCACTCCCTGGGATTAAAGGCTCACTTCTTGGGATTAAAGGCGTGAGTCACCATGCTTGGCTGTATTCTTGAACAGATGGATTTCTGCCTCTGGAATGCTAGGATTAAAGGCGTGTGCTACCATTGCCTAACCTCTATGTTTAATATTGTGGCTTTTCTGTTCTGACCCCCAGACAAGTTTATTAAGGTGCACTATATTGGGGAACACATTATCACCACAGGAGGGGGAACATGTGCACATGCAACTTACAGAGGACTAGAGAACTTTGAAAATAAACAGTAGGCAGATTGTATGATGGTGATGAAGCTGGGCCTGGAGGAAAAGCCTGTAATCCCAGCTACTCAAGAGGCTAAGGGTCACAAATTAAATGCCAATCTGGGCAAATAAAAAGATTTTAAAAGAGCTAGGATGTACCTCAGTAGTGATGTGCTCGCCCACAATGTAACAGACCCTGAATTCAATCTCCAGATCTGTAAAGATAGATATGAATGGATGGATGGATGGACAGGCAGACACACAGACACACATAGGGAGATAAGATGGTGTTAAGCATTCTATTAGGCTTTCTCCTGGTTTTGACACAAGGTTGTGCCAAAAAGAAAACTGTACTAAGTTATGTGTATATGAGACACACAAAAAATTATAGGAAATGCTTTCAGAACAAATTACAATATAAATCACTACCCAAGTCAACCTACATACATGGAAATAGAGGCAAATACAAACCTGGCAAAAGCTTTACAAACCAACAACAGGAACCCTTGTTTGGAATGACAGTCTACCCAGGTTGACTTGTCTACTAAAAATCATCTACAAAAGTGTCCAAGATGAAATCAAATTACCAGACACAGCAAAAACAAATTCTTACCAATTTCTAGAAGTCCATTTCTAGATGACCCAGACATTACAATGAACAAAGATCTTTAGGGGCCAGTGAGATGGCTCAGCAGGGTAAAGGTACTTGCCACCAAGCCTGATGTGAATTCCACCCCCAGAGCTCACATGGTGGAAGGCGAGAACTAACTCCCACAAGATACAGACACAGAGACACAGAGATACAGAGACACAGAGATACAGACACACACACACACACAGAGTAAATGGTAAAATAGCCATCGCTTAAGAATGAACATCTGAAACCAAGTCAAATGATACAAGAGGGAAACAGGGAACTACAGAAAACAGGAACAGCAGCAAGGGTCATCTGAGTAATTATCATGAACTACTTTTCTCCTGAGTTGTCAAAAACATAAAACTGTCAAATCAAAAGCTGTAACACATCAATGTGAAGGAAGAGTTAAATGTATGTAGAGAGCAGGGGCTGGAGAGATGACTCAGAGGTTAAGAGCACACTGGCTGCTCTTCCAGAGGTCCTGAGTTCAATTCCCAGCACCCACATGGCAGCCCACAACCACCTATAATGAGATCTGGTGTCCTCTTGTGGCATGCAGGCATACATGCAGACAGAACACTGTATACATAAATCTTTTTTTTTAAATGTATGTAGAGAGAAAAGAGAAAAATAGTAAAGATATTAATCCAACCACATCAAAATTCCATTAAAAAAATAATAAACCAACCAGGCAGTAGTGGAGCACACCTTTAGTCCTAGCACTCAGGAGAGGCAGGCAGACAGATCTCCATGATTTCAAGGCCAGCCTGGTCTACAGAGCTAGTTCCAAGACAGCCAAGGCTACACAAAGAAACCCTGTCCTGCAAAAAATAAAAAATAATAATAAACCAGGCATGGTGATACTCTCCTGTAATCACAGCACTAGGGGAGGCAGAAGCGGGAAAATCAGGAGTTTAAGACTAACTTCAACTACACAAGACTATCTCAAATCCCTCTTACTCCAAACTTACAAGGAAAATTGATAGCCTAGATTTGTTTTGTTTTGAAGCAGGTTCTGATTTAACACCAGATGACCTTAATTGTGCTACTATATAAAAATCAAAACTATAAAATTAGAAGAGAAAATGTATGTGATCTTGAGTTAGGCAAATAGTTTTTAGATACAACATCAATCCTTAAGACCAAAATGATAAATTGTAATTCATTAAAAATCAAGACACTGCTGATCTGTGTATTATGGCTTTACACTGTAATCCTAGCATCTGAGAGACTAAGACAGGATGATCCCCACTAATTTGAGGCCAGTCTGTGTACTTAGTGAGTTCCAAGTTAGCCTGGGCTACAGAGTGAGATTAAGGAGAGAGAAGGAAGGAGGAAGGAGAGGAAGATAAGGAGGAAGGGGAAGAAGACAATGACCATATATATCAGAGAAAGGGAAACTATATTCGCAAAAAGGGTATTATGTATCCAGAATCTATTTTTTTAAAAGACTTATTTATTATGTATACATCATGTATGACTGCAGACCAGAAAAGGGCACCAGATCTCATTACAGATGGTTGTGAGCCACCATGTGGTTGCTGGGAATTGAACTCAGGACCTCTGGAAGAACAGTCAGTGCTCTTAACCTCTGAGCCATCTCTCCAGCCCCCCAGAATCTATGTTTAAATCTTAAAAACAACAACAACAACAATTTAAAAATGGGTTTGTAGTATAATTCCAGCTACGTGACACGGAAAAACTCAAGCCTCCCTAAAGTTTTCCCACTGGAAGTTAAGCACTCTTTGCTGAAAAAAATTTATTGCATGTTAAATGCACACCCCTCTCAATGTTTTATTCTCTTGCTTATACTTTTATTTATGTGTTTATTTGTTTTTTTTTTTTTTTTAGGATTGAACCCAAGGCCTTGTAAGTGCTAGTTAAAGCCTTCTAATGCTGAGATATACTATCAGTTCCATAGTTTTCTTTTTAAATATTGAAATGGCCAGGTGCAGACAATTTGACTGCTTGACTGAGAGAAACCAAGCAACTACCTGAACCCCCTCAGTGATGCTGGCTGGATTAGGAATGGGGTTCTCCACAGTTATTAGTGAGACAACGAATGACGGTGCTGTTATCGGGTGCAGCACCTGCATATGGTACTGGATGGCAACTGAAAGGAAGCACAGGGAACTAGCTCCCCAAATGGTAGTTCCTTGAGCAGTCACTAATATCACAGCTGTTTTTCACTGCTCCTGCAGGAGACCCTTCTCAGAGACTTCAAACTACCTGCAGGCACACAGATCAGACTTCACTTAGTGTTAGGAACTAAACAGAGGAGCTGTCAAGGCCCCTGCTCCAATCTCAGTTGTGTTTCAGGGGGTTTTGTTTAGGCCATGACAATTTTAGACCATCTTAGCTCCACCTGCAGCCCAGCTAACCCCATGCACAGTGCTCAGTCTGTTCCAGGAGTACTTCTCCATCCATGATAGCTGGTGTAATTGACTTCATAAGTGCAGTTCCCAGGAAAGCCTGATGAGTGATTTGGCCTTCTCACAAACAGGCAACTCAGCCAGACGTGATGGCTCACGCCTATAATTCTAGAACTTGGGCAGTTGAGGTCGGAAGATTGCCACAAGTTCAAGACCAGCCTTAGCCACACAGTAAAACCTGGCCACAAAAACAAAACAAACAGCAGCAGCCCCAAATGAACAAACAAGGAAACTGGCTGTCCCAGATAACAGCAAGGAGCAGAAACTGCCAGAGAACTAAGACTACAAACGGCTCCAGAACTGCATGGTGTCGGGCAGCTGGTATTTAAGAGAGCACTGGCATTTAAGCTGGACCACTAAAGTGAAGCATTCTTGGTACCCAAAATTGGAGCCACTATCAAAGAGTGACGGCAGAAGTGGCAGCACAAGCCAGTAATCCTAGCACTAGAGAAGCAAAAGCAATGGGACTGCTGTTAGCTAAGGCCAGCCTTTACTTCTACAGTGAGTTCAGAGAGGAGGAAATGGGAAGGGTGGAGGTGGAGATGGAGCCTGAGTCGGGAGGAAGGGAGGGAGAAGAGCAGGAAGGGGAAGACTAGAAGCAGGGACTTAAACTGACAGAGAATCTGAGATTGCCATCCAGAAGAGCTGGATCTCAGCTAGTTAAAGACAGAAATACAGATACAATGAGGGAGAGGGCAAAAGAAAGGAACTGGGTGATGGGGGAACCTGTTTGGTAAACTAACTGTAATAGTGGCTATGAAATTTCAACTCAAAAATGTACACACACAGGGGGAAAGGGGAGGCTTTGATTTTAAATTATAAAAGTAAACTAACTTGCACTGGAACACCCACAGCAGAAGTACTAATTCCTTCAATGGATACCTGTTCATGTGCTTATTACCCAAATTCATAAATTGTTTTTACATAAGGTCAACTGAGCAAAAGCTCAAATAAAAAGCTCATCTTTTTCTGACTGTTGTTTATCATCTTAAAGGATATAAACATATCAAATAAAAAATAACATGACTAGTCACTATGAATAGAAAACACTAATAATACCAGCTGTATACTTAACTTTTAAGGATAATAATCCACCTAAAATTTTACATTTTCATAAGCCCCAAATCAGTGACACTGTCCCTTTCTGGCTACTAGAATCTCCTGAGGAAGCTTAAAATTATCAGTACTATGAGCTTAGTGTCCAGCAATTCTGATTCAGTGGTCTAGCATGATAACACAAACCTATAATCCCAGATCTCAGGAGGCTGAGGACAGGGGAATCACTTAAGGATACGCTAGCCTGAGTGTATATATAAAATATATATATAGTAAGCTACAAGTCGCAACCCTAATTCTGAAAAGAACTTACGAAGTTCTCAGTTTGAATATGTATTTCTAAGCTACTCCCAATAAAAGAAAGGGGAAGGTAAAGGAGGGACAGTTAAGAAGGATGTCCTTCCCTGTGATGATACCCACAGATCTTCTTAACAGATTACTTTCACTCATTATTTTTAGAGACTATTTAAATCAAAATTTAGTGCTGGCAAGGGCTGCTTAACTGCCTGTACTAATGTAGCTGATCCACAGCAATTTGAAATTTTGCTGAAGTTTGCACTTGAACTAAATGCACCTGATGTACCAACACTTGTAAACAAATCTGGCAATGGGCCCCATGGTTTCAAACCTGTCCATGTACATGTGTCTTATGAAGGAAATTGCTTCTTTGTCATTCCAAGTTTGGAAGATTAAACAGATTTCAAGCTCTAGAAAAAAAAACCATGAGGACTAAAGAGATGGTTGCGTGAGTAAGAGTGTTTGCTAAATAAGCATGAGAACCCAAGTCTGATCTCTAGCACCCACAGAAAGACAGGCATGACCATGCACCTAAACCCCAGCACTGTAGGACACAGGCAGATAATCTCCAGGGCTTGATGGGCAACCAGTGTAGCCAAAACTTTAAGTCTTATATTCACAGAGTAATAAATGTAGGACTTGTGACAACTTCCTTTAGCCTTCGAGTGATCATATGCATGTGATCATACACCACACATACATATAACACACACACACAATATATATATATAAACAAACCAACAAAAGAAAACTGTCATGAGTTTAATCAATAAGATGTTTCTACAGGTGTTGTAGAGATGGCTCAAAAAAAGCACGTGCTGCTGGTGGGGAGGCTGCAGGTAGGATGTAAAATATATATAAAAAAAAAAAAGCACTTGCTGCTGGGTTCAGTTCCCAGGATCCACATGGCAGCTCACAATGGCTGACCTGTAGTCCTAGTTCCAGAAGATCCAATGCCCCTCTTCCAGTATACAAGCAAACAAAAAATAACAACAAAAAAACAACTACAAATAGAAGTGCTATCAATCTATCAATAACTATATAATAATTTGATTTCTTAGCTAGTCAGTGGTGACACACACCTTTGTAGCTGGAGTTTTCCTGGTCCTGCCTGGCCCACTTGTCAGGATTTGTCAGGACAAATCTCTCTCACCCGCCAGTCCCGCACTTTAAGGGGGAAAATGATGAGAATGAGCACCAGTTATCACTAAGAACGGTTAGTTTAGGGCTAGGGGCAAAAGACGAATTACACATTGTAGAGGCAGAAGCAATGAACTATGAAGGCAGTCCAATTAAAGTAACACTGGCAACTTTGAAAATGTCTGTACAACCAACAGTTTCTCTTGGGGGCTTTGAAATTACACCATCTGTGGTCTTAAGGTTGAAGTGTGGTTCCGGGCCTGTGCACATTAGTGGACAGCACCTAGTAGCTGTCCAGGAAGATACAGAGTTAGAAGATGAAGATGAGGAGGACGTAAAACTCTTAAGTATGTCTGGAAAACGATAGCTACACACCTTTCAATCCCAGCACTGGTGGATCTCTGTGAATTCAAGGCCAGCCTGGTCTACAAAATGAGTTCCAGGACAGCCAGGGCTGCACAGAGAAACTCTTTCTTAAGGGAAAAAAAAAAATTTATATATATGTATATATATATATATTAAATATCTTCTATGAAAACTTAACTGTATACCAATGGGAGTGTTAATTAACAGGATATATTTATATACAATAAAAAAATGCTCCTACTTGACACCAGAAAAACAAGCTCAAGATCTTAACATCTTATATACATCATCATTAAGAACCAAATCACCTCCAGCATAGAGTGAAGTGGGTACAGCATGAAGGGCTGCATGTGGCCCTTTTTCCTCTGAAGATGATGACCTACTTACTAAGAGATCTTTCTTAGGAGGCTTGGAATATAGTTCAGTGGTACAGTGCTGCCTGTGCAAGGTCCTGAGTTTGATCAGGAAGTAGGAAAGAAGAAGGGGGGGATCTATTTTCATTCCCAATTACACATGATAAGCCAGTGCTTATCAAGCTACAACTCAGTATCCATCTACTTAATAACAAATTTTAACAGTATCTTTATCAGTCTTTCACAAATATAATTTTTCCCTAATATCTTTCCCATTGCAACAAATAAAAATACAGAATTCAATGATTACTATCAAGGGGGCAGGCTAGAGATGGCTTAGTGGTTAAGAAAGAGCACTTTTGCTACTCTTACAGAAGACCCGGGTTCATCAGTTCCAGCATCCACCTGGTGACTCACAAACAACTACAACTTTAGTTCCAGAGGATCCAATGCTCTCTTCTGATATCCACGGGCTTCTGCACAGAGGTGATACACATACATAAACCCTGTCATGCACATATACAAGTAAAAGAAATACTTTTTTACAGAAATCACAGGGCTGGAGAAATGGAGAAGGAGGGGTGTAAAGCACTTACTGCTCTTAATGAGGGGAAGCTGGGTTCAGTTCCCAGCATCCACATGGAAGCTCACAATCTTCTGGAATTCAGAGGATTCACTCTCTTCTGACCTCTGAGGGTTCCTGAAGCTATGCAGTGTGCATATACTCACAAGGACTCACATATATTAAAAAAAAAAATCTTTTTTTTAAATAAAAGAACACATGGCATATAGCCACCATATATTTTCTAGGTTATTTTGAAAAATGTTACCAATAAATCATATTGGATCAAATAACTGTTTTGAATTATTTTACTT
Source organism: Peromyscus aztecus (assembly GCA_902168405.1). Classification (NCBI taxonomy): domain Eukaryota; kingdom Metazoa; phylum Chordata; class Mammalia; order Rodentia; family Cricetidae; genus Peromyscus; species Peromyscus aztecus. Next base: position 14,697 of record CABHPQ010157027.1, on the reverse strand, counting down.
AGTGCATAGTTTTATAACTAACACTATTGCAATATCTAAATCTTTTTAAAATTTTATTACATTAGAAAAATTGTGTATGTGTTATGGTAGTCAGAGGACAATGTACAGGGAGTCAGTTCTCTCCTTCCACCATGTGATCCTAGGGATCTAACAGCTGGTCAGGCTTTGGCAGTAGGTGCCTTTACGTGCTGAACTACCTTGCTGGATCAAGTTTTAAATCTTTGTCTTATCTCAGTTACCTCTAGTTTTAAATCTCTCTCTTACCAATAGGGGTTTTTTTGTTTGTTTTTAAGAAGGGGTATCACTATGTAACCCTGGCTATCAAGGAATTCACTATGTAAACCAGATTGTCCTCCAACTAAAAGATTTGCCTATCTCTGCCTCCAGTGTTGGGATTGTCCACCACACCCAGGTTTGATTTAAGAACAAGGTATCTCTGTAAGCCCTGGAACTCACTCTGTAGACCAGGATGGCCTAGACCTCACAGAGATCTTCCTGACTCTGCCTTCCGCGTGCTGGAATTAAACTACACACCACTACATCTGGCTTCAGCTTTGATTTCTAATCTTATAAGGCAATCATTTTAATCTTTTTTAGTTTGTTTCTTCTAGTATGTTTTCATCTTCAATAATGCTTATAATCAACTATTACTTTCCATTATAGATATTATCAACATCCTAGCAGATTGCACCTTCTCTAGTCTTTTTTGGAAATTTCAGTCATAATTTTTAATTAAACTGCACCCACTGTTTTTTAAAATTCAACTAACAGAAATTCGGGGGTGGGGGGGACTATCAAGCAGTAATAGAATTCCAACAAAGCTACAAACAGACCTAAGTTTTTCCACTTCAGAGAGTGCTAAAAGCTTACCTAGCACAGTGACCCAGAAGATTCAAAACCATCTCTTTGGAATACCAAGGATACACAACCTAGAGAAAATCGCAGGAAGACACACAACAACCAGATTATTGCCAATTTTATCAGCAACAATGAAGACAGAAGGCAGTGTCTCCCACAGAGTTTCCAATCTATAGTTTCCTGTCTAGACAATCTCACAATCATGCTTGAAAGAATTATCAGGGTCACAATGAATAGTATCTTTGAAATTTTTTGAGGTTAGATTTAAGGTAAGTGGTCTTAAACATTAAATCTAAGAATCAAAGGATATGACAGACACAGGAAAACCATGCTGGTAGGCAGGTAGAGGAGAAAGGGCTCCAAGCAGAGTGCCGAGTCAATTCAACCGACCTCAACACCTGAGCACACTACGCCAGGACATCTGACTGTTAGAAACAGAGGAGAGCTACAGGTGTCACTCAACGTGGTACCAAGGATTGAAAACCTTGGATTCAAACCCAGCACAAACACACAAAAAAGTAGTAAGGGTCTAGAGATGGCTCGGTGGTTAAAAGCACTACCTACTTTTCCAGCAGACCCAGGTTCAATTTCCAACACCTACAACTGTCTTTAACTCCAGTCCTGGGGGACCTGATGCCTTATCTAGCCTCCATGAGCACCAGGAATGCACATGGTGCACAGACATGCATGCAAACAAAATGTTTACCAATACACATAAATTAATTTTTAAAAAGTAGTAATGACCATAATATATTTGATTATCATCTGCTGTAAGAATGACATTAAATAACATTTTTAAACCATGAATGAATTTAATGGTATCACTTAAACTCACGCTAAGACTAAGGAGATATATATATATGTATGTGTGTATGTGTGACACACACATATATACATACATACACACACACACACACATCTTAGTTGGCATACTACTTGCCTAACATGCACAAAGCCCTGGGTTCAAACCAATCCCCAGCACTACATAAAATCAGGCAGAGTAGTGCACACCTGTACTCCTAACCTGTAGTTGCTGCACACAATAGAAGCAGAAGGAGCAAGCAAGGTCATGCTTGGCTACAATTTTGAGGCCAGCTTTTTGATATATCAAAAGCTGTCTCAAAAACAAAACAAAACAAAAATTCATCCTATAAGCAATTTAATAAAATTTGTTGTAAGATTTTGATTTAAAAAGTAACATTAATTAAGTAGGATTTTCATAGGTGGTAGAAAAAAAGTAGAATAGAGAATGTAAAAAGGAAAGGCGGAATGCCAAAAGATACAAAAAAGAAATAGAGAAGTTACGTGAACTCATAAGAGCACACATAATACAACTCGTTTTTTGTTCCTATTTGTGTCCAGAGGCATCTATCTTTACTTTCTGACTGAAGAAAAGAACTATGCTAACTATCATACATTAAGAATTTAGAGCTGGGCGGTGGTGGTGCTCACCTTTAATCCCAGCACTTGGGAGGCAGAGCCAGGCGGATCTCTGTGAGTTCGAGGCCAGCCTGGGCTACAGAGCGAGATCCAGGAAAGGTGCAAAGCTACACAGAGAAACCCTGTCTCGAAAAACCAAACAAACCAAAAAAAAAGAATTTAGTAAATGGGGCTGGAGAGATGGCTCAGCAGTTACTTCCAGAGGACCTAGGTTCCATTCCTAGCACCCAAATGTCATTGCACAACCGCCCAGAACTCCAGTTCCAATATCTTATGCCCACTTCTGGCCTCCATGAGCACCAAGGAGACATTATGTAGGCAAAACACCCATACACATTTAAATAAATAAATATTTTTTTTCCAAGAAGAGAATTCATTAAGATAAGTATAAAGCCACACAAGGTGAAAGCAGTGATTTGTGCCTATAATCCCAGCATTTGGGAGGTAGAATGAGGATGATTAGAACTCAAGGTCATTTTTACTTACACAGGAAAACTGGTGTGTGTGTGTGTGTGTGTGTGTGTGTGTGTGTGTGTGTGTGTGTGTAAAGGATATAAAATAGAATTTTGAATAAATATAAATTAAAAACAAGCAAAATTTTATCAGACCAATAAAAATGTGAAAATGTCTAAGATCCATCAACAAGTATATAGAGAAACTAACAATACACAGCACTGGTGTAAAGAAACAACACCTTAAAAAATCAGCTTTACTTATAAAATTTAATAGAAAACATTACATATAACATATAATGAACTAAATGGCTAACAACCAGACAAATGAAAAACCAATGTAAAGTGTACAGAAAAGACGAGAAACTAATGTGGTAATATAAGAAAATACTATAATAACTGTTAAATCTACAGTATACTGTCGAATGAAAAACAAGAAACTTAGAAATAAGATGGTATTTGAACAGAAAGAATAAGCACACATATGATTCAGTTGTAGATTTAATGCACTGACGGGACTGGAGACAAAGCTCAGTGGGGGAGCACCTGTCTACCATGCGTAAGATGAGAGTCAATCACCAGCATTCAAAAAATAAAATAATATAAACAGAATTGGGAATCTAAAATTAACTGAAATCAAGAAAATGCTATTTAAAAAATCATGAGCAATAATTTAGTTTAAAAAATTTAGTTTAAAAAATGTTTTTTAAGCCAGGCGGCAGTGGCACCTCTCTGAGTTCGAGGCCAGCCTGGTCTACAGAGTGAGTTCCAGGACAGGCTCCAAAACTACACAGAGAGACCCTGTCTTGAAACCCACCTCCCAGAAAAAAAAAAAATCACAGCTTTACTCTTATCTTGAATCAATTTTCATAACATAAAGACATAAATTAATCAAACTGTGTCAAGTTACACAATTTTTCTTTTTTACATTTACTTATGAACAGAGTGCACTCATGTGCCACAGTATACATACGGAAGTCAAAGGACGACTTTTCAGAAACCAATTTTTTCCTTCCACACTATCAGTCCTAGGGATCAAATTCAGCTCATTTTGGTGGCTATCTCGCCAGCCCACAATATTCATTCTTATTAATGTAAACTAGATGTACAAAGTAATGAATTCCACTGTACCATTTTCATGCATGCATATAATGTATATGAATCATACCTACTCCGACATTACCTCTACCCTCCTCTCGCACAATGCCCTATTCTTCCCTAATGATCATTCTTCTGTTGTTTGAAGGATTTTTCCCTTTTTATAGATCTCAATGCATTTTTGAAGAGAAAGGTGAAAAACAGAAATTACGGTTGTTGTTTTTAAGATTTATTTATTTCACACACAAAAAAAAGATTTATTTAATGTACTTTGGGGTTTTGCCTGCATGTTATGTTTATGAGGGTGTCAGATCACCTGCAAATGGAGTTACAGACAGTCATGTGGGTGCTGGAAATTGAACTGGGGTCCTCTGGAAGAGTAGTCAGTGCTTTTAACTTCTGAGCCATCTCTCCAGGCCCCAGAAGTTAAGTTTAATAGTGGTACAGCCAGGATCAGATCCTAGGCTTCTAAATTCACAATTTTTTAAATTTTAATTTATTTTTATTTCATGTGCATGGGTGTTTGGCCTGCATATATGTCTGTATGAGGGTGTCAGATCCTCTGGAACTAGACTTACAGACAGACAGTTCAAGCTTCCAGGTGGGTGCTGGGTATTGAACCCAGGTCCTCTGGAAGAACAATCAATGCTCTTAACTGACGAATCATCTTTCCAATCCCACAATTTTTTTTTATTCTGCTTCGAGCTACTAGGTTTCACAATTTTCAAGAAATTGTAGATTCATGACATGTGCTTTTTTAATGCCCCATATTATAGAGGTTAAAAATAAAGGTTTGTGATTTAAGAAACTATGAAGTACCTAAAATACAACTGAAAGGATGAATTATAAAATATGAAAGCAAAAAAAGTTAACCAAGATCCAAGAGGACAATTTAAACCCAAATTTTATTTTGCAACACTTAATTCAAAACACTCTTCCTATGGTATGCTATAAAGTTTCACTTCAAAATATGCTTCCACACTAGATCTCCTCAATACAAATATATTAAGTTTATTTACAGTATTAACTAACCACCACCATCCAGCCTTTCGACCCAAAACTCGTGCCAAGGGCATTTAAATATTCAGTTTTACAGTCATTTTGAAAGCTTAGCAATCTTCACTGAAGATCAAATACACTTTTTTATCTACCTTTTTATTTGGGAAATCATAAGGAGCAACTATTAATCTATCCAGAAAAAAAAAAGCAAATCATTTTCCTTTCAGAAACAAAACAAAGCAAAGAAAGTAATGAAATAATGTCATCATTCAACTATACCTACAGTACCTTACTTTACAGCCAACTCTACAACAATAGAGGCAAACTTTCTGTACTGTATAGTTTAAGGTTTTTGTTTGGGGAAGTGTTTTGCAGTGCTGGGGACCAAATCCAGTGCTGTATGCATTCAAGGCAAGTGCTATTATACCACTGAGCCCTAGGTTAAAATTTAAGTTCCTAAAATTGACCTGTAACTTGGCCTTTAGAAGGCACTATAAAAAGGCTGTTTTTCTTTCATTCTAATTCTATTTAATAGCAACAGCAGAAACAATCAGGAGCTGCTACTGCAACTGCTCTTGTATAGCATATCTTTATTACAAATATTTAAATAGAATCTCTTACAATTTCTCAGAGACATTAGCCAAAAAAAAAAAAAAAAAAAACCTGCAAGGCGCAGATTACTTTTGTCATATACACAAGCAAATCAACCCATCTTTCCTGCTTCTCCTGTTTCCAAAATGGGAACCTTTTTCAATATAACTTCCCAAAAATCAACCTGGTCTATGGATCAAGCTAATACTAATACACACCGTTAAATCCTCTTCAATCACTTAATATTTCTAACAAAGATAGTAGTAAGTACCTATTTACTTATTAGTCTAAATGCCAAGTAGCAGGCTTCTGTTTAAATAAAGTAAGCTAAGGGTATAGCTCAGTAATAGCCTTACAATACACATATATGCTACGGACGTAGCCCCAATACCACAAAATAAATCTGTGCTCTTTACAAATCATTTAGATTTGCTTTCCTAGAACAGGCTTTCCCATAAAGGTGTGCAGAATAAATGCTGGGCCTTTAAACAATGAAGTACTTGCTGGTGTGTGTGTGCACTTAATGATCCTTTAATGACTTGTCTTTTGAATGATTCTGTCCTACCTTTGCTGCTGCAGCCCGCCTGTCCTTTGCATCACTGAATTCAAACTTCTGGAAGTACCCAATATGCACTGTAACAGACAGATGGACAGATCAATGGGCCACAGCGGCAAAGGCCAGAGACACAGACTTGATAAATTAAAGTCAAGGTATACCAAGGGGAGGGGAAAACCAAAGGGGGGGAGGGTATATGCCTCTATTTTATAGCAAAATTCTTGAACTTGAAGTCTGTAATTGTCCCATACTTAATATTCTTTTCACTTTTCTTGCTTTTATTCTATCTTATTCTTTTGAAACTGAGCCTCATGTAACCCAAGCTAGCCTGACCCTGAATTTCTGACCCTCCTCTCCCCACCTTCCCAATACTGGGATTACAGGTGTGTGCCATCATGTTTGCTTTTATGCAGTGCTGAGGATTGAGCCCAGGGCTTTGTGCATGCACTCTACCAACTCAGCTACATCCAGCCCCAAATAAAGTATTCTTGCCAGGCAGTGGTGGAGCACGCCTTTAATCCCAGCACTCGGGAGGCAGAGCCAGGCGGATCTTTGTGAGTTCAAGGCCAGCCTGGTCTACAGAGTGAGATCCAGGAAAGGCGCAAAGTTACAGA
>CABHPQ010157026.1:0-23806 GCA_902168405.1 Peromyscus aztecus | reverse complement strand
CACACACACACACACACACACACACACACACACACACACACACACACTACAGGACCCCAGACCCACCCTGCCCAGGCTGCAGAGATTCAAGGTACTCCAGTCTATCCCGAGCTCTGTCATAGTCTCCTGTGGAATAGACTGGCCAGTGCCTGAGTTGTTTGGCCACTGTGGGACCTTAACCATGCCCTTTAACTCTTGTGAGCCATCAATCCTTCCATCTGCAAGATGCAAACAATGATGGCTGCTCCAGGCAAAAAACAGAACAGACGCAAAAAAAAAAAAAAAAAAAAATGCTTGCTGAATGAATGGGCATGGGAAGAAAGGATCTCTCCCAAGCGCCTGGCATGTGAAACCAGTGACTGGGAGTTCCCCCTCCCCATGCTGGGACAGATGCTACATGACAGCGCTGCTAAGCAAGCTCTAGGCTGCCCCCTCCACTGTGCCCATGTCCCTCACCAAGGCTTCCAGCCTGGCCTCCCCCTCCTTCTCACCACAATCCACACAGCACCCTCCCTAGGACAACCTGGACTGTGACTCGTCCCATTGCCCAGCCCATGGCCTGTATGTGACCCTGGCCTTAGTCCATGTAGTATCCCCAGCGTGCACATCGATAGACCCCATCCCAACTGTCACTGCTACTCAGAAACCCTGTGCCCCCACTTCTTCTCAAGAAAACCACTATCAAATCTGCCTCTGCCCCACCTGCCTACCCTACCCTGCCCTGACTCTCCAGACTCCAAGGCCAATGCCCACCACAACTAAGGAGCTAGGACAACTCCACCCTGTACCTGTTGATGGCAAAAGTCCTAGTGATCGTGACCATCGCACATAGACATGGTGGGAAAGGACACTGCCATCTCTTCAGAGCTGAGGCTTCTCCACAGCCAGCTGGTAAATGGTCCTGGGAGGAGTTAGACAGGGCTCATCTCTAGTCCTTCGACAAATGACATCTGGGGCAACAACTGTGTCTCCTCCCACCAACTCAAGGACCTGGATCTTCCCGTTGCACTTTCTGCATCCATCAATGTGTGTGTCCATCAGTGTTCACACTCTGTCGGTCCTTGCATCTTTATAAAGCCTCGGTCATGACGCCACAACACCTCCCGCAGGTGCCTCCTCATTCTGTGCCCGTGACAAGGAGACTCCTCTAGCAAGTCTACAACTGTTGCTTCCTCAGCCTCTTCCTACACTCTCTAGAACTCACTCCCATCAGCTCCGGGCTGCTGCCCTCCTGTATAGACCTTGTAAAGCCTGCACACCACAGATCTCTCTGTCACAAATACAAAAGTCAGCATTCACCCCTGGCATGGCTCGTGTCTAGAGTAGCACAAGCATGCAGTAGGGGTTTGGTAACATTTACAGAGTGAACGTATCTGGGGGGGAGTGGACCATGATGGCTGAGGAGTATGTTCTGTTCCCACCCTGGGGCCAGATGCTGGGAACACAGATGTGAACAAAGCACGGCTCCTGCCTTCAAACATCATAGGCTGGGGCAGGAGGAGGAGGGCAAGATATGGGAACAAATGAATAATAGCTAAGTGTGAGAAGCACAATAATAGTCATCAAAACACGGAGAGCAGAAATAGCACAGGGGGCGGACATCTAATGTTACTTAAAAGAGCAGCAAAGGTGCGCTCTGAGTCAGGTCTCCATAGCCTATTAAATCCAGGAAGTACAAGTTGAAGGTTGGTGTGTGCAAAGGCACTGAAGCTCCAAGAGGTGGCGCCACTAGCAGGGGGTGGTTTATGCCTATTCTGGGGTCTAAAAGAGTCAAGCACTGTTGGAGAATATGAGAGGACATTTTAAAAGATGGTATTACAGAAGGGAGGGGCCAGGTTAGGACATCCCAGATACCATGATGGAAAAATTGAACTTGCTCTTTGAAGCAGAGCCCCTCCCTAAAGGTTATTAGCTAGACTCAACTAATGATACTCACATTCCCATGCATCTCCTGAAGACCATGAAGGTGGATTAGAGAAAGAAACTGCTGATGTGTTCGAGTCAGAAACCCCTGACATATGATTACTACAGGAACCGAGATAAGAAATAGTGAGGGTCTGCAATGGTGGAGGTAGAGAAAGAGTAGGTTCAAGAGTGGTCAGAAAGAAGTGGCATTCTATCAACCACGCTGGTGGGGGGGGAAGGGGGAGGAAGGGAGGGGGGAGAGGAAGGGATAGGGAGGGAGGGAGGGAAGGCTCCATCACTTTGTGATAGTATATCACTAGTCAGGACAGAATGGGATGGATTTGGAGATGGAATGGTGTGTTCAGATTCAGTATTAGTAATAGCCGTCAGGTGAGCATGGCTTGGCCCCCATCCTACAGGCTAGTGTCTCATCTGGACTACTGCAGCCACCAATAATACTCAGGCCCTCACCACCCTGGGAAGTCCTCAGGAGCAAGTGTCCCCCATGCCATGTAAATGCCACAGGAAGAAAATCCATATCTGCTCCTTGGAGCTTCCTGGCCTCCAGCACTTACTGGAGAGAAGGGTATTTAGACCAGTTGTGTGTCCTGTACTGTACCTCACTCCCTCCAGCTAGGGCTGTTCTCCCACCTTGTAGGGAAGCCCTCTTAGTTAGGGTTGTTACAGCTGTCATGAAACATCATGACAAAAGCCACCTGGGGAAGGGCAGGTTTATTTGGCTTATGCTTCCACATCACTGCTCATCTTCAAAGGAAGCCAGGGTGGAAACAGGAGGCATCTGGAGGCAGCAGCTGATGTAGAGGCCATGGAGGGGTGATGCTTACTGGCTTGCTCATCATAGCTTGCTCCTCCTGCTTTGTTATAGGACACAGGACCACTGGCCCAGGGATAGCACCACCCCCAATGCGTTGGGCTCTCCCCCCTCAATCACTAAGAATATGCCCTACAGCCAGATCTTACAGAGACATTTTCTCAGCTGAGGTTCCCTCCTTTCAGATGACTCTAGCAAGTTGACATTACACCAGCCAGCACACCCACCTGACACTTGGTTTTCTTCTCTGGAAGCTCCAGGCATGTGTATGTGAGAGGCAGACTCCACATCCTCACTGTGTTTATGTGCCTACGTGTGGATAAGATACAGAGACAATGGGTCTGTCTGCGTGTGTAAGCACAGGTCCACAAGAGAAAAGGGGGGGTGGGCAGAGATGCACAGAGAAGAGGAGACAGCAAGAAGAGGGGAGCTGAGAAAGAGGCCACCATGGTGATGAGAGTGCTAGGCCCTGCCAAGGAGGCATGTGAGTCACAGGCTTGGTGGGCACAGAGGGTGACTTGTGAATTTCCAAGTGAGGAGGCGGCTGGCTTCCAGGAATCCTCTGTATTGAAGCTTCACTTCAAAGATTAAGTTAATTTGTCTGACATGGTTAATCCTAGGACTTGGAAGACTGAGACAGGAGAATTAATTTGATGCTAATTATATGGGCAAGATCATGTCTCAGTATTTTTCAATTTACACTTACTTATTTATGAATGTATACATCTGTGTATGTGTGTGGGTGTTTGTAGTGGTTTGGATGGGAACGGCTCCTATAGGCTCATAGATTTAAATGCTTGGTTCCCAGTTGGTGACTCATTAGAAAGGATTAGGCGGTATGGCCTTGTTGGAGGAGGTGTGTCACTGAGGGGTGGGATGGACTTGGAGGTTTCCAAAGTCCACACCAGGCCCAGTGTCCCTCTCTCTGCTTCCTGCTTGTGGCTCAAATGTGAGCTCTCACCTACTGCTCCAGCACCATGCCTGCCTGCCTGCTGCCACCCTCCCCACCATGATGGTCATAAACTCACCCTCTAAAACTGTAAGCAAAACCCCAGTTCATGCTTTCGTTTCTAAATTGCCTTGGCCGTGGCATCTCTTCACAGTAATAGCACGGTGACTAAGACCACGTGGAGGTCAGATGACAACTTGCGGGAGTCCATTCTCTCTCCACCACATAGAAAGCCATGTCTTTAAAACCTAGTGACCAATTCATAAAATTGCGTCCCCCAAATGCCCATTGGTTGGATGACTTTTTAAGCTTCCTATCTACGTCTTCTGTTTCCTCTTCATCTTGCGCCCTCCTCTCATGGCCTCTGGACTTTCCTGTCCATCTGCACATAAATCAGGAGAGGGAAACAAAGGCAGGGGAGGCTGAGGCCAGGGGAGACATCAGTCATCTTCACTGACATCTGTAAGGCAAACGGGGCTGAGCCACACACAGCAAACCACCAAGGGCCATTGGGGAGAATGGTTGAGCTGTCCCAAGCCACCATCAGGACTCCAGCCTCTTCACTGAGGCTGGAGGCACCAGAGAGGGCTTCAACCACAGAGGTCAGAGCTAATGGAATGGCTACAGGTGACCAGCACATGCCCTGTACACTCCCCACTGGTTCTGCACACAGTGAACTATTGGCTCCTTCAGCTGCCCAGCCCTGCAGTCCAAACTCTGGAAGCCACCACAAACCCACCTAGGACCTTCTAACTCCGGGGAGCCCTGGCTTCTTTCACCTCCCCCGCTGGCACTTTCTCCCCACAATACTTCCTTTGGTATGGTACCTTTCAGCCCAGAAATCTGGAGAGAGAAGGTTCTCTCATAGATACGGTGTTTCTATTAGTGGAGCCAAGAGCCTGCTCTTGGGCACACAGCCATGGCAGAAGACGGTGCCTGGCTTATCCTTGGGCCTCATGCCAGCCCATTTCTCCTTGGGCCAATGAAAGCTAGAACCAGAGTGATGGACATCCATCCTAGCCAAGGATGAGATGGAAAGCTTAGGGAGTCTATACCATCAGATAATGCTGGGACATCTCCAGTCTACAGATGAAATCCTTACAGAACAGAAGTCCCAAGACAGCAGACCCAGGCCTGAACCTCCCAAAGCACAGACGTTCCCAAAGAAGAACTCGGTTGCTAACTTCTTCCTACACAAGCACATAAAAGCAGATGGGCCAGGCTTATGTGTGTACCCTGCCCCCAGCCTCAGACTATCTCCAGTCCTTCTCTATCTCCCCCTCCATCCTTTCATGGATATCCCAGTGAAACAGTTCTTATCATCCTGCCTGATTATCCCTGCTAGGTTCACAGTGGCTTCAGCACTGGATCCTGTCCTTCCCAGATTTCAGAGGAGAAAGCTTTAGCTCACAAAGTTTCACTTACAGGTTCAGGTCAAACAATCTGCAAGTGGAGAGTCACATGTAACCATTTCATTAGCAAAGGCTAACTTGGTGAGTCCCCAAGTCAACTTCTCCCTGCGTCCTCCAATCACTGTTCCAACTGGCCATGGGACAGTGTCTTACATAAATGTGTTTATGAACTGTGGGGCCACAGTTCATACTGGGCCTGTCAATTACAAAGAATCTCTCAGCTCAAAAATAGTAAGTGCATTGTGTTTACAGACACACTCATTAAGATCTTTAATTGAAAGGTCTAACAATGAAAGGCCATGACCTTCTCATGGGGGATTCAGAAAAAACCTGTTCCCCTCACCAACAGCCTCCTGCAGAGGGAGAAGAACAGCCTTACGCCAACTCCACATCTGCCTCACCCAGGTCCTCTGAGGCACACAGACAGAGGAGCTTAACAGGCCTTTGAAGGACCCACAGTGAGGACCCGAGTCACAGTTATGGGCCTCAGGCAGCACTAAGATACTGCTATTCCTGCAGCCTGCACAAAGGCAATATGGGAGCCCGTGGCCTGCAGGGCTGGCTGGACAAAGGGACGGGCATTCTAGGATGTGTCCTTGGGTGAAAGGACCAGCCAATGAACCCATGAAAAGAATTTCCAGCTATTACAATGAAGGACACGAGAGAAAACCACTGGAGGTACCAGGCCAAGAGGTTGACGAGAATAACCTCAACTATCCCTCTCCTTCGTGTCAACCAACTGATGAGTGGTACAGAGACTAAGGTGACCAAAGGGCTGCCTGGAGTCCTGCTTAAGCAAATGTGACAATAACATTCTTGGCAAAGAGAGAGACTCTGGGGATCCATACTGACTATGTCTCGATGTAATTAGAACCTCTGGTCTGTTGGCCACAGAGGTCAAGATGTGGTAATAACCATTTGCAATGGACTCAGGAGAAAGTTAGGAAGGGAACTTGTGTCCATAGACATGTGAAGATTTTGGTGAACTAGAGCCATCCATCCATCCATCCTTCCTTCCTTGAACATGAACACACTGGACATCTGGTAGAAAGTGAGCATGTTGGGCTAGAGAGATGGCTCAGCCATTAAAGGTTAGGTTCACAGACAAAAATATAAGAGAGTGTGCATGTCCTCAGAGTCAAAAAGAGAAACATGGCCTGAGAATGTGTCCTAATGGCAGAGCAGTTGCCTAGAATGTGTGAAGTTCTGGCTTTATTCCTAGCACCGAGAAACAGAAACATGCACACGAACGAACACACACACACACACACACACACACACACACACACACACACACATTCATATTCATTCATTCATTCTCATTCTCTCTCTCTCTCTCTCTCTCTCTCTCTCCCCCCCCCCATCAGGCCATTTCAGTGCACTATTATGGACTCTAGGAACCAGGTAAGAGAACCTTTGAATCAGCAGTTTCATGTGTACTAGGGTCATTAAGTAATGACAAGAGTGAATTACTAATGATACTTTTCTGGTTGACTCCCATGCATAATTCTTCTCTGTCTCCTTTACTAGTTTATAAGCCCTGCCTCATGTGAGCTCCCACAGCCTAGAACCCAGCCTGGCATTTAGAAGGCACACAGTGAATACTTAGAGGGCATATATAGATTGGCAGCCTTTCGCTTCTGCGTTTAAAAGTTGCTGGCACAAGTCAGGTGCAAATGAGGGTACCAGTAAAGGGCTTCACTCAGTCACTTCTGTCTCTCTACACTGGCCCGTGACATCTGTTCTCCACAGTCAGGTGCTCAGCCTTCCCAATGGTTGTGGGGCGAGACAGAATTCCAGGGTCTGTGGGCATTTCCAAGAAACCTTGCCCTGAGGATGCCACCCACTGGCCCTAGAAAGCAGGCATGGAAACCTCTGTACCCGATGCAGGGGGAGATTCTGGGCCATGAAGCCATGAGGCAGCAGTGGAGGAGCCTCCACACTGCTCCCCATTGATTGCCACAAATGAATTTCTTTGTGGAAAAGAACAAACTGCACCATAGTGAGACCAGCCAAGGCCAGCCCAGTGCAGCAGCCTGGTGTCTGGGGCATGCTAATTACTGTGCTGTCTGAGTCCATCTGATGGACTTCTCCCTACCACTGTTCCATAACCAACACACTAATCTGTCCTCCACCTGATGGCTTCCAAGCAGGCCAGAGACTTACTAATCAACTCTAATGCAGACGGGTGATAAAGGAAGAAAACTGTAATGTGGAGATTAAAAGCCGTGATGTCAGCATTGAGAAGATCGCAATTCACTTAGCGTCCTTTGTAGCCCATGTCAAGGACTATTAGCTGAATTGCTTATTGCATTTGGGGCTCCTGCTTACAACATAATCCTGACTGCTCCACCCCCTCTCTCTCCAGTGTGTGACAGGAATTCTTCATGCTGGCATGGCTCCCATATGTGATGGATGTTACAAACACAGATCCTCTAACGAGCCTTTGGAAGCTGCAAGGGATAGACAATTGTCTGAGTGAACCTGAGCATGATGGTGTTTCTGTGGTACAGAAACAGAGCCCCTGTGGAAGACAGTGTGGTACTGGGAAATGGCACTGGAATTTGTTTAACAGCTTTATTGAGGTGTAACGGACATGGCAAATTGCATTTTTAATATATGAATGGCTATAATCAAGATGGTGAACATACTCATCACACAGTTTTCTTGTGTCCATGTTTTTCCCTTCTGTCCCACCTTGTCCCCAACCCAGATCCCTAAGCAAGCACTGATCTCCAATCTATCGCTATAGATTTCTTACATAACTATGCTATTCTAGAGTTTTCTATAAGGGCAATGTGTACTCTTTGGCTATCTGCTTTCACTCCTAATTATTCTGAAAACGACCCATGTTGCTCCTTGTACTAGTAACTGATTCCATGTTATCATTGAGTGGTATTCCATCTCAAACAGATGCTCAATTCATTTACCCAATCACGTGTTCCTGGACATTTCAGCTTCAGGTTCGGAAATATTACAAGTTAAGCTATTGCATGCATCTTTGTGTGGATTGTGCTTACATTCCTCCTGAGTAAATACCTGGGAGCTGAATGACTCATGTGGCAGGTGTATGTTTAACTTTTCAAGAAAGTGACAAACTGTTCTCCAAATGGTGGTGTCATTTTACAATCAACAGCACAATGTGAGGTTGTTCCATAGCTGCTCCACGGTTACTTCACAGTTGCTCCGTGCCTCGTGGACTTGGCATGGCCATTATGTTTATTATTATTATTTTAGCAATTTGAGGAGCTATACAGTAGTATTTCGTTGTAGTGTTAATTTTGTTCCAATCGTAATAATAATGTACATCTTTTTATGCAATCCTTTGTCATCCATATATCGTTTTGGGTACACTGTGTCTTCAAATGTTCTGCTCAGTTTTTTTTCATTGTGTTATTATTGAATCTTAAGAGTTACTAATATGTCCCACATCCTCTATCACATATGTGGTCTGTAAATATTTTCCCTCTTCTTACACTTTTAGTAGTTATCTTCCAATGAACGAGTCGAAGCTCCTAACTGTAATGAAATCTAGTCTGTCAGTTTCATGTTTCTTTCATGTACTGTGCGTTTGGTGTTGAGCTGACAAGACTTGCCTAGTCAAAGATTGAAAACGGTGTCTTCTTGTTTTCCCCTGGTCGTTTCATGGTGCCGAGTTTGCACGGGTGTGTGCGAGCTACTGAGGTGCACTTCCCTGCACACAGATACTCAGTTGCTTTGGCACCATTTGTAGCAAGACTTCTTTCTTCACTGAACTGCCTTTGCAACTTGGCTGAAAATCAATTGTCCATGTAAGAGGGAGTCGATTTTTGCACTGTCTATTCTGTTCCAGCCGTTCTTTATCTATGCTTATACCAGAGCACTTTGGTTATTGTAGGATTTTAATGTTCCGGAGCTACATTGCATTAGCCCTTTTTATTCTTCTTTTTCAAAATAGTCTTGACTATTCTAAGTTCTTCACATTTTTGCACGAATTTTAAAGACAGCTTGTCAATTTCTACCCCTTAAAACATATGCTGGGATTTCACTGGGATTGCATTGAATCTAGAAATTAGTTTGGGGTACAGATGGCATTTAAATAGTAATAAGTCTTTCAGTCTGTGAACACAGTGTGCCTCTCCATTTGGGCATCTTCAATTTCAGCTTTGTTTTATAGTTTTGTATGTGTATGGCTCTCAATTTTTGTCTAGCCTATCACTAAATAGTTCAGACTTTTATGCTACTGTAAATAGTATTCCTTATTTGATGTATCTTTATATACTCCCACAATTTATTTCTGCATATTAATTTCTACACTGCAATGTTTTTAAATTCACTTGTTAATCCCAATAGTTTTTTATAGATCCCATTGAACTTCCAGATCTATGACCATATGTTCAGTAAAGGTTTTAGTTTTCTAAGTTTTCTGCATTTTAGTTCTTTTTCTTACTTGATTTCACTGCAACAACTTACATAAGATGTTCAAAGATGTAGTAAGAGTAATCACACTCTCAAGTTCCTGTATACGGTCCTAGCTCTGGGTTATTCAATCCATCCGCACTGTATACGGTCCTAGCTCTGGGTTAGTCAAGCATACTCTTGTCCTGGTTGATGAGTCTCCATCTCCCTACGTATCTTTCCCTCTGAGATCCGGGTCTTTTCAAATGTGTTTTACTACAACATAACCACGAGTGTTTTATTTAGAAATATGCTGCCATGATAAATCACAGGATTTGATTTTAACATCAAACCATCCTTGCATCCCTGGACAAAGTCAACTTTGTTCTGTTTAGATACTATCACTAATGTTTTGTTGATGATTTTCTATGTACATACTTATGAAGGAGACCAGTCTAGGCTTTTTAATATTTTGGTCCATTTCACTTTTGGGATGACACTGGCCTCATGAGAATCTTTGAGGAAGTATTCTCCTCTGTTCTGTTTTCTGGAGGAGGTGTGTGATGTCAGCAATATTTGTTCCTTAAAAATATGCCAGAGGTCCACAGTAAACTCATCTGGTTCTGAGGTTTTCTTCGGGTATTTTAAACTACATGTCCAGTTTCTATAACAGTAATATGACTACTCAAGCTTTCTATTTCTTATTTAGTATGTTTTCCCAATTTATGACGTTCTAGGAACTGCCAATTTCAAATTAGTCATCAGAGCAGTTAGCATGCCGGTTTTCATAGTATCCCTTTCTTGGGGTTTTGATGTCTTTGGCAGTACAGAGATGCCAACACTCCCTCTCTTACTGTAGAGCTTTATGTCTTCTCTGGGGGTTATTACTGACTGGTAGGGGGATGGGTGGATGGTTTTATTTCTCCTAATTCATTGGCCTAGAGACTTAGTAATTTTATCTTCACGAACAGCAGCTTTGGGCTCCATTTCATTTTTATATTTTTTTCTGTTTTCTATTTTATTGTTTCCACCCTGCTCCTTTTTAATTTGGATTCCATTTTATCTATTTTATAGCTTCTTGGGTGGATGAAGGTTTGAGAAGCTTCTGCTTTTCTAAGTGATAATGCAACCTGAAGCCACAGAACCATCAGTTTCTGCCTTCCTTGCCAGGTGTTCTTAGTATACCTCAATAATTTATCTGAGCTCAGCTTCCCCATCTGAAAAATGGGGCCAAAAGAACCTCTTTAAAGACTGTTAGGACAATTTAACAAGATCCATTTCTAAATATTAAGCTCAATACTGGTATACATCAATAGCTTAATAAGGGCCTCTCCCTATCTTTATAAACAGCAATTACCCCATCTCTGCGTAACATCCCAGGCATGAAAGAGCACCCCACAAACACAGAACATAGAGGTTCATGAAGCCATGAATAGATCTGATTGACTTATTCAGAGGAATGTAAACTTAGTTGTGGGGGACCAATCTCTAAATAGACCTATCTATTTGGGTGGGTTAGCTTTAAATGCACAAGCAGAGGATACAGGCTTGGTGAACATCTCAGAGCAACATCAAGTCCCTCTTAGCCTTTGACTCTTCCATGAACAAGGCCTCAGAGAACACAGATCCATGAGGGTTACTATAGGGAAAGTATGGCTTTGGTGTCTGGGAGATCTGTTCTGCATGCTTATTCAGTAACTCAGGGAAGTTACTGGACCTTGCTGAGACTTCACTATTGGCACAATGGAGTGATTCTGTGTGCTGGGCTAGGTCCTCTCTACATGTTAGGTGCTCCCCCACAGCACCAGTTCTTCCAACTCTCAGAGAAGGCTGCGATGTGGATGCCCATGGGCAACCCAGGATGGAGTAATTCAGCACATACCCCAACTTCACATTCACTAGAAAGACTGGAAAGATTTGAATTCAAATAGGCTGTACCAGAACCACAGGGCTTAACTACCATCCACTGTTACAAAGTGTGTCCACCCAGGGTCTGGTGATAACCAACAAATGCACTCAAGGGGCCGACCAAGCACTGAACTAGACCAGGAAATGTGAGGTTCCCCAGGAACAGCCAGGATGCTAGAATCCACAAGAGAAGAAAGAATATTCCTGGCAGCTGTGCAGTGCTGGGGCCATGCTTGGGGCTGCCCTAGTTCCAGCAGAGGTATTTATAGTGCAGGATGCATCAAGCCTGTTCAGCTAAGCTGAGCCTGAAGCTGATTTGCACACAGAATTGGCCATTATCGGTTCATTTCCATACAGCAGCTCCAGGGGAGGAATAATTCAAGAAGCCCCCACCACGCAGCTCCTGAGGAGCATCTTGTCACAGCTGCTATATAAGACACGTGGCTGGAGATGTCAGAGCCTAGAAGATCACCCAGTCATCCTAACTGCTAGAAGGCAAATGAGCCCCACCCAGAGGGACAGCCACACCCAAGGCCCAGTGGCTGGTTGGTAGAACAGTGAGACAAGCTAGGTAGATGGAGACTCCAGGACTCTAGGCCCTGCCCATCCTTTGCAGACCCTAGAAGAGAAAACCATTAATGAGCAGTGATGAATGACATACACATACCAAGTGACAAGTCAACCAAAGTAAACGGAAGACTGAGTGTGTGCGACCCCCACAGGTGCTAGAGCAAATGGGGGATTCATTCCTCGCTGCACAGATAGAAGAATAACTCACTGGCACCCAGACAGGACACAGAAAAGGCTGCCTGAATCCAAACCCTACTCCAGCCCCTACACCAAGCGGAGGTCCCTCATGGAGGGCAGGGGCAGAGGGCCTCACGCAGGTAGAATGTCTGTTCTGTTGTACCGATCTCCATCCTTAGGTTCACAAGGACTCAGTCACCACCCCTGGGGGGGAAACCAGTTCCCTGATCCCAAAAGCAACCCACATGGAAAATGAAAGCTGCAGCCCACTAAGAGAGCCCTGCCAAGCCTGGCCTGCCTCACCTCCCACCCTGTCAAACTGCCCATGCTACCGGCCCTGCTACCTAAGCCCTGGGTTCCTTTTCCCAGACATGATTCCTGAAAGAAACCAAAGCTGAGACTGCCAGAGGGTTGGGAACAGTGGGGACGAGCAATTAAAGTAGTCCTTTGGCTCTTGGGGCACTAGCAGGCTAGTGGAACTAACCTGTGGCTGTGGGACACATATTCACTATGCCCACCATCTGTCACACGCAACTACCAACTCTGTGTTGGATAAAAAAAAAAAAAAACAATAGCCGCACTCAACCCAAGTGTGCTAGACACAGCATGGATCTCATTTAACTCTCTGACCTTGCTGTGGGTCTGTGCCCTGTGCAAGAGTCCAGGAAAAGCTGAGGCAGGGCTCTGTGGTACAGCCTGGCTTTGTAGTCAGTGTCCCTGAGTACAAAGACAAGATCTGAGGCTCAAGGAAGACCCAAGTAGACCACAGGTCCCAGCCCTATCCTACAGGTTTACAGGGCACATGATGCCCCCCCCACCTCCTTGCATGTGAAGAACTTCACCCTGGGCTACCCTTGGCCCTCCAGTTATCTGTGTCAGCTTAGAAGGAAGGAGGCAAATTTATTGATCTTTCTTGGTGATTGTTAGCAAGATTCATAGCTGGCCACAGAGTACATTCATCTGTGCCTCTGAATTTAATTACCACAGGCACCTGACGTGTGTGGGTATACACAGGGGTGTGTGTGTGTGTGTGTGTGTGTGTGTGTGTGTGTGTGTGTATGCGTATATATGTGCTCCTACATATATGAAAATGTATGTGTGTGCATGCATGTACATGAGTATATATGTGCTCCTACATATATGAAAACGTGTGTGTGTGTGTGTGTGTGTGTGTGTGTGTGTGTGTTTCCCAGACCTGTGGACATCTTACTTCCCCTGTGCCCAGCCCATCTGTTACCTGACACAATGGCTTCTGCTGAGGGCTGTATGTGCAAGGCCCAGCATTCAGTGCCAGGATTTCAAAGTCAAGAGCACAAGATTTATGCCCTACAAGAGACTTATGCCCAGAGGGATTTATATATGTGTGTGTGTATACATACTATATATACATATTTGGTGATTAGGGGCCAGTGACTTGGTATTAGACACACAGCGGGCTGTGGAGCCCAGAAGAAAGACAGTCTGTCTGGCAGGGAACTGGAAGTATAGAAGGCTTCCAAACAAGGAATCTTGATGACAGGAACAGCCACCAGACAGTAATGCACTTGGTGAGGGCAAGGCAGGAGCTGGAAGGTAAGTCCTTGGGAATGGGAGTCTCAGCTAGCATGCCCTACATCTATCCCCTAGCTTCCCCCACAAATGCTGACTTTTCTGCTCCAAGAAAGAGAAAACTAAACTCCCCACCCTAGACTCAGCAATCCTCCAGTAACAGCCACCAGTGCGAAGCTAGAGAGAGCACACGAAGAGAGGAGAGGCCACGCATTCCACTGTCACTCAAAGTGCCCACGACTGTGGCTGGGTCTTCTTCATGCTGCCAGGCCCTCGAGGTGGCCCTTCTATGAGGTTCCAGCTCTCACCACGTGGTCCTGGCTCTAGGACAATTTCCACTCATCCCTCCAACACGGAGGTGTTGGTACCAGCCTGGAGTTAGCCCGGGTGCTTCCACCTCCGCTGTGCTGATATCTGTCAGGATTCTCATGTTAAATCTTTTCCTCTGAGTGATGGAATAGATGTTGTTTCCGTGCCTGAGCCCCAGCTAACACACCAGCATCATTGGAACACGGGAGTGATGAGAAGAGAGGCGGGAAGAGTAAGGAACAGACCCACGTGGGATATACAAAGCGGCCTGAACTTCTGGAGGAAGGGCCACTGGAAGGTGTAAGCAGGGCAAAGAGTTTAAGGAAAGAGATTTTGAAGGCATGTTGAGGAATGAGCGGATGCTTTCTAAGAGGTATAGCATGTAAATCCACATTGCACACACATGTACAACAACACAGGGCACTTCCACACAGTCACTCAAGAGGTTCTAGACACACACTCTCAATGGGCTAAGAAAGCTCAGTAGGTAGAAGGCTGGAGCACCTTAAGTGTCCATGGGAGGACAGATGAATGGATGGCATGTGGCCCATCACACAATGGAATATATTCAGTCTTTAAAAGGTGTAAGAGTCTGACACATGCTGCAACATGGATGAAGCTTCAGAGGACCGTGCTAAGTGAAAGAAGCCAGTGACAGAAGAACAAGTATCTTATGATTCCACATCCTTCCTAGCTGCTCATCCCCATCCTGAGACACCCATGTGCCAGCGAGGGATAGGCATCATCTGGGGCCCAGGCAGGCCCACTTCAGTCACTCAGAAGAGAGAACTGAACCCAGAGACCAGTGTGAGCACAAACACCTAGAACAGTCGAGTGCACAGAGACCAGGAAAACGGCGCTGCCAGGGCCCAAACACAGCTATTGAGTATCATCAGCTGGAGAAAAGGAGACAGTCCTAGAGACAGGGGACGGTGAGGGTTACAGAGCAATCGGAAGGCACTCATCGCCACTGATCTACGCACCTAAAGACAGTTAACGTGAATATTTGTGTGACATGCTCATTTTTCTATAGTTAAAAAAGGGGGAATTTCCCAGAGCATAGCAGAATCCGATCTACAGGACAAGAGTTGACAATGACACTACCAGAGCGCCTTGTGACTCCCCTCACAATAAGAAGTCTCCCAAAGCCAACGTCCCCGGCTGGTTGGCTCTGCTTTGTGACTGTCCCTGTGTAAAGGATCAATGTGGAGGGACAAGAAGCAGAGACAATATAAGGAGAGGGCAGGACAGTCAGAAAACACCTCCCCTTCAAACTCCACCACACCCCAGATACTACCCTACCCATCCCCCTCCTCCCTCTGCATGCCAGGGCACTGTGCCCAGAACACACCCACCTGTAGCTCATGTGGGGGGCGGGGGGAGTCAGGAGAATGAGACTAAGTGTTTGTAATTTAAATCCTCACTGGCAGCTGGAGCCTAGAGGCGCTGCTGGCAGAGGCCCGCCTTGCTGAGTGGCTGTGAGACAGAGATGAGGATCGGGCTGGGCCTGGCACGGAGTAACTACAAGCGAATGTTTCAGTCTTCTTCTGCAGGACACATCATCTGTTTATGAACCATCAGTGAAGCTGAACCAAGTGGCTTTGGTAAGCCTCCAGGTGGAGGGGGGCAAAGTCCACGCCTTCAGTCAGGACCTCACGGTCATATAAGCACTCGCCCAAGACATGTCCCTGTGTGTGGCCCAGAGCTAAGCCCCTTTCCTGCCACAGCCAACAGAGGCAGCCTGTTTCAGCTCAGACCAGCTCTGACTGTCCTTGGGCATGTTTTGATTCTATTCCCCACCTTAGCTCCCCACGTGCCCAGGTCCTGAGCCTGGGATACTCAGCTCAGTCTAGATCTGTGTGCTTAACAATCAGCCCTTCCTCAGCCCGGGGCCACAGTGACGGCTCCTCTGGTACCTCACGTCAGTTTGGCTCCACCATCCTAAAGAGATGTGGTCCCTAAGGGTGGGACATGCAGGGACTACCTCTCCTCACCCTCCTCACCACCTGCTTCCTGCTTCCCACACTAAATGCTACTTCGGTGACTCTGTCCTGAAACTGTTTCTCACCAAGATACTTCTGAGCACATAGAACCCTTGACTCATATCGTCTGGTTCTCTGGCTTTGCATGCTGTGTCTGACTTTCTGCCTGGTGACACTTCTCCTCATCAATATGGCACCCCAAAACTCCTCGTCCTCTGAGTCCCAGAGAAAAACAAGAGCCAGAACAGGGCTTGCTTCCCTCCTGCTGCCTTATTTTGGTAACTGGCATCTCACCACCTTCTTATAGTCTTCTCGTTTGAAGAGTTCCTGTGATCCAGCAACTCGGCTTTCCAGCAAATCATCCCAGACACATATGCTCACAGAGATGTCTATTGAGGGGTGCACCGTGGCATTGTGTGATGGCAAGAAACGAGAGGCTGCTGGACAGGCAAAGTAGACAAAGAAAGACCACAGTTGTCCACCTGGTGGGATGCCGAACAGCAAGTACGGAGCAGGGAACAGAAACAAGTCAGGGCTGTGGAGCCAGAGCCCAGAAGGCCAAGTAAGAAAGGCCTCAAAATAGTACAGGTGGGGCTGCAGACATCATGGCTCAGCAGTGAAGTGCACTTGCTGCTCTTCCAGAGGCCTGGAGTCCAGTTCCCAGCACTCCAGGGGGACCAACACCCTCCTCTGACTTCCTCTGGAGCCTGCACGCGCGTGTGCACGTGCACACACGTGCACACACACACACACACACACACACACACACACACACACGGAGGGGGGGGCATTCATGCACACATGCATGAACACAGAATAAAATAAATCTTTTTAAAACACAGGCAACCCTGTCTCGCCTGCTTGTGTACTGTGCTAAGTCTAAGGCTGGGGACACCTGTGTAGCCCTGCTGCATGCCCAGGAAGTACCTTTATTCCCTTTGGAGAGGAAGATGAGGTTGTAGGGAGCTTACTTTTCACATGAAATTTTTTTTTCAGCAAAAACAGCATTTTGTGCATTACTTACAAAATAAACCATTTCAAAGTCAAAAATAAAAACAATCTTCCTTCATGTTCCCACCACCCTAGACCACACAAGGTACCCCTGACATCCTACATTGTCCTCCACTCCTGATCAGCCAGCCCTCTTCACTGCATCGAGGCTCCCGAATGCTGGCAGAACTGTGCCAAGCACCCAAGCAGCTTTGCGATTCATTTCATAGCCTCTCTCATAGATGGTGTCTAGCGTATGCTGTCAGGCCAAGGGGACACTGATCATATGTGCCTGCTTCCTTCTAAGTCTCAAGCACTAGCCATCCATGGGCCAAGGGAAGGGGGCTGCACAGACATGTGATCTGAACTCAGTGGGCAGCTATGGATGTCAGACATGCAGCCTGACCAGGCACAGATCCCAGGACCTTTGCACCAGGCAAAGAAACTCCCACAGAGGCAGAGCCCAGTGCTCTGCCATCCCCACCTAGAATAGAAAGTTCCAGGCTGGCATAGGCAAGGCCGAGAGAGGTCTGCCTGAGAAACAGTCAAATCCAACTCTCCTCTTCACCGGCTTCAGAGGTAAGTAAGAGCCACCATCCACTCTGTCCCCCTCTAAGTGACATCTTCACTGCCTTTTGTTCTGCTTTCCTCAACATATGGCCACGGGCATGCCCGTCACCCTCCCAGCCAACGCAGCCTCGTCAGCTGCAGCCAGTCTTGTTTTCCTAAGTCTGCTGCGTCTGAACCTCACCATCTCTCTCAACATTGTCAGAAGCACCTACAGATCAACTCTGGATGTGTACATGAAATAAACGAGTGAACGAGCAAGAGGAAACTGAAGCCAAAACAGTCACATGCAAAGTCAAAGAAACATGTCCGCGTTTCTGTGGCCCGCCAGCCCTTAGACAGTGAGGTTGGCCTCGGCTCCCAACCCTCCTACACACATCACCAGCCACCAGTCCAGACTGATTGTAAGGTGACTCCCAGCAAGGAAGCAGGTTCCTAGAGGCTGGCACAGGAGACACAATGGTGCCCGTGACCTCATCAAGGTGGGCCCCTGCCCTCTGGTGCTCAGTGACTGCATCGCTCCTACCAACACACACTTTGATGGGATGCTTGCACCACAATCAAAGACTTCTGGTTTCATTTTGCTAGGTTAGCTGGCCAGCAAGCCCTCCCCCATCCTGCTCCCCTGCATTCCTCCCTACCCAGAGCTGGGGTTATAGATAGGATGTGTACCATTGCATTGGTCTTACATGAGTGCTAGGAATATAACTCATTCGTGTCTAAGAGCAAGAACTCTGCCCACTGAGACATCTCCCCAGCCTCTCACCCTGGCATTTTATACACAGCTTTCCCCTACCTTGCTCCCGACTGTAATTCAGAATACCTTGAGCCTTGAGGGGCAGTGGTAGGACACCAGACTCCAGGCCTCCCAGAACCCTCTGCTCAGTGTCTGAATGCCTACCTGAACCATAGGCTGAGTGCTCGGAGCAACCTAGCTATGAGGGGGAGCAAGGAAATGAGAAATTGTCTGTGACCATGGGGATCTGTGTCACTCTCAAATCTATCATTTCATTTCATTTCAGCTTCACAAGGACCCTCTGAGGGAGGCGTTTTTATTATCCTCACTATCAAAATGAGAAAAATGAAAGACTAGATAGAGTCATCAGCCTGCCTAAGCAAAGCCAAGTCAGGATGGAACCAAGTCCCTTGAGAGTCACCACGCTGATCATCCGGACCTCAGAAGCACCATTGCCATCAGACTGTGATATCAACAGTTTCCCCACTCATTGTTCCCAGGGAACTGCGAGGGATCTTTCGGGGGGGGGGGGGGGATGTCAGCCTGGGGGTTCTTTACTGCAGAATGTGGGAAGGGCAGGGTGCTTCCCTCAGATATCTCCAGATGTGGTGAAGGGCAGGTACTATAGTTGTAACTGGAAATCTCAAGTAAAGAAAAGAAATGCTTGGGTGGGGCCGAGCTCAATGCAGATGACTTATCAATCTCATGCAAAACTCTGTGTTTGATCCTCAGCACCACAAAAGAATATACTTCTTGGAAAAGTAAAAGGACAATGTGCCAGATCAAAATACTAATTAATTCATTCACTCACCAAATATTTAATGTGCACCTACTAAGTTCCAACTGCTGTACTAAATGGTACAAATGCAGCATCATTCAACATCATAACATTAAAATCCTACCTGCTGCAGGGGGATAGCAAGAATAATGTCCTCTATTGTCAGAGGATAACTGGACTCAATAACAGTCAATTGTAAATTTCAAAATAGCTAGGAGAGAGAGCGAGCGAGCTTTGGTGTTCCTAACACAAATGAATGATGAATGACATCATCATTTCTTTGGTAATATTCATGCCAGGTAACAGATACTCCAATTACTCTAATCTGATCACCAAAGCATCATATACATGTGTGTAAATGTCACATGTGCCCCACAAATAAGTAAAATTACATGTCAATTTCAAATAACAAATTATTTTAAAATAAACTGTTTATCGGGAATTCACATTTTAGTTAGATAAAGACAGACAATGAAAACAAAGTGGAAATACAGCCCCAAAGTGGAGGAAGTAGCCTATGGATGTGGGTAGGGAGTGTCCTGGGCAGAGGGCACAAGCAGACATCAGTCCTGAGTAGGGCTGTGCCTGGAATAGCTGAGGAGTATCAGGGGGCTTCGGGGGAGAGGGTGAACAGCAAGTAGCTGAGCAGGAAGTGGTCCCCGTGTAAAGACAGACAGTGGCCCCCATGCAAAGACAGTGAGCATTGTGACCATGGGATAATGAAAAGTTCCAAGGGTCACAGAGGACCTTTACATAAACAAGGAAATATCTTAGGGTACTCCCAGCCTTTCTGCATCCATAGGAACCAATGCTCCTAAAGGTATTTATAGTAGAATATTATTATAAGGTGTGTTACTTTTGTTTATGTTGCATTGGTTTAACTCTGTGAAGCTGAGTTACTGTGCCTGTCTAAAACACCTGATGCTCTAATAAAGAACTGAACGGCCAATAGCAAGGCAGGAAGAAGGATAGACCAGGCTGGCAGACAGAGAGAATAGATAGAAGGAGAAATCTGGGAGGAAGGAGAGAGAAAGAAAA
The DNA here is from genome assembly GCA_902168405.1 of Peromyscus aztecus. Lineage (NCBI taxonomy): Eukaryota > Metazoa > Chordata > Mammalia > Rodentia > Cricetidae > Peromyscus > Peromyscus aztecus. The sequence goes on along the minus strand of CABHPQ010157026.1, from coordinate 3,728 downwards.
AAAAGAGCCAGAGAAGGAGGAGGATTCCAAGGGCCAGTCACCCAGCTACACAGCAAGTCACAGAGTAAGAGTAAGATTTACAGAAGTAAGAGAATGGGGAAAGCCCAAAGGCAAAAGATAGACGGGAAAATTTAAGTTAAGAAAAGCTGGCTAGAAACTAAGCCAAGCTAAGGCCAGGCATTCATAAGTAATAATAAGCCTCCATGTGTGAATTTATTTGGGAGCTGGGTGGTGGGCCCCCAAAGAGCAAGAACCAACAACAACAGATATTCAAGAGATATTATTTTGTTCCAGGCCAAGTAAGATCCAATGTGTCTCCATAGTCCTTACTCAGCCACATAAGTGCTGAATAGCAAGCAAGAGAAACCAGGACATCCCAAGTTTCTTACAGTCAAATACCATCAGCTGGCATCCTTTTTCAAGAAGTGAAAAAAAAAATCTCAAATCAGAGGGTCTTGCCACACTGCTTGGCTAAAAGTTGGGCATCCTAGACCACAGCTTCTTTTTTGCTTTGTTTTCTAGTCTTGATTTTTTTTTTTTGAAACATGAGTACATATGGTCCAGACTGTCCTCAGATAAGCAATGTAGCTGAAGCTCTTTTTGAGTTCCTGATCCCCCTTCACCATCTCTCCAGGGCTTGGATTACAGGTGTAACCAACATACCCAAAGAGCGCAGCTTCTTGCCCTGTGGGTTGTTATCCTAGATAGGGTCACAAGAAAACTTGGCAACAGTAAAAGATTCTTAGATGCACCACAACCAAAAATTAATTCAAAATCCAGCATGTAAAGCATCCAAGATGTTCCTATAGCGCTCTCCCACGATGGGTCACACAGTAGCACTAATGCCTCGGTTCCAAACACACAGCACACACGCTTTGCACTGTGCCCGCCGTTACCCCATGTAATGTCACGGAACATCACCTCAACACCTCATCCCAGACTCAAGACTACTGTAGCTTGTTGCAGTGTTCTGACTGTGCCGACGAAGGTTTTCTCTCTGTGGAGATGAACAGCTCAATGTTGGAAAGCCCAGACTTACAACATTCCTCTACGCTCATTCCTCAGCATGCAAGAATAAAACTAGTATAACTTTGGATTCAACAGTGTTGGGGTATTTGGTTTTTAAACTGCTGTTGGGGTTGACTTGAGTTTCATTTTTAAAAACATTAAATGAATTTTGGCTTGGGATTGGGATAAAGTTTTCCCCTTTTCTGAAATGCCCATAAACATACTTCCGCCATTTTGTACCACGTGTATATCAAATGACTCTGGAAGCATTAACCACTGAAAAATGAAGACACTTATGAACTCTGGAAAACACTGAAAATATTCTATGTCCTGTAGTATCTAATATTCAGTCAATATTTCTTCATGTAACAACAATTACCTCAGTGTACAAATCTGCCTCATCTTTAATAAATGGTAAAAATCTATGTATAGCAAAAGACAGTTTTAAAATAAATTTCTTTGTGGTGTATTATCAGCAAATGTTTGATTTGCATGACTATTTTATATACCCGTATACATTTCTCAGACAAAAAGAGGTCATGCGTGGAAAATGTTTACAAAGCCGTGGCCGAGCTGTTCTCTGACACCCACTACTCAGGTCATGAGAAGTAAGCCATGGAAGGCATGGCTGACCCTGGATACAACACACAGCACAACATGGACTGAACATAGTTGAGAACTACATCCCATCGGTGCCCTCCTCACACTTATTAACACACCCTGCCACTCTTCTTCTCCTGTGCAGGGGGAAGACCTGGAGGAGACCCTTGCAAGTGAGCGAGTCATCTAGAGTGCACATATGTCCTCTAAGGGGCACGACTATGTATCATGAGAAAATGCAGAAGGTCGTGATCCTGAGACCCCGTCAGGACCTAGATACATGGTGAGCATATGCAAGAGCCAGCACAGCCTCACAGGCCCCTGGGGATCCACGCTTGCAGCAGCCATCTCCTCACACCCCCGGATGCACTCTGGAACCTGATGTGAAGATAAGGAAACTCCAGAGCTAATGAACTTGCATCTTCTGGCGAACACTACAATTAACGCACCGCCAAGTGCAGCTGCTTTGTAATTAGATTGAGGAACAAATATAAAACACTTGTCCTGGGAAAGTTACTGTCAAACTTCTTCTGTAGGTTTCCTAGCAATTAAACTCACTTGCTCATTTCTTCTGGGAAAAAAAAAAGTATTTATTACTTCCATTTAAACTAATGCTGTAATGATCAGGGGTATTATTCATGAGATCTCTTGCCATTGCGCTCGAAGCCACCAGTCTGCTCTGCCAGGGCTGGCACCGAGACGCTGCTGGCAAGCAGCATCCGTTAGAACAGCATGGCTCCTCGGCATCCTCTTTCTTCCAGGGAAGTTTACTACGGGAGGGCACCAGGGGTGAGGTCCAGCAACTGTCAGTCTGGCTGTGCAGCTGAGATGTGGTATCCCACAGAGCCACTGGTGCCCCGGAGTAACACTTTTGAGAACATGCGATTTGACTCCAGCTTGGGGCAGGGACTGTCCACTATAGAGGAGAGTGCTGAATCCGAGCTCTCTCTGTCAATTCCAAGCACCAAGAACACTACCAAGATACAGCTGTGTTCTAGGCTGCAGACCAAGTCAAGCCAGGAACTCAACAGCTCCCTTGAGTCTTGGCATGCCTCCTTTGGAAAGCCAGGGTAATATGGGCCACAATTCAGCTACTGATGAGTCAGGTTCCTGCGTACAGGGTCTCACTGAGTCCCCAGCACACAAGAACACAAGGCTAAGCCCTTTGATGAGCAATTTAAGCCTTCATGCAGATTGCATCCAGTAGGGTGATCAGAGAGGTTGCGTGATTTGCCCAACGTCACAAAGCTATGAAGACCTGGAACTAAAACCAACAAGACTGCTCCAGGGCCTAGGCCCCTAACTGCTAACCTCAAGGACTGTCTGCAGCCAGGGAGACAAAGAGCCAAGTCCTTTGCACCACGGCTGTCCTGAGAGCCCTGAGTCCGTCCCCACTGCTGTGACAGAACAATGCTGATCTCCGCTACTCCTGGTTCATACTTATGGCTCATTGCCATCACACGGACCACTTACCATACGCCAGGCACTCTGCTGCCTGCTTTACCTTTTGGCGTGGAAACTACAATCGCCTTCCACAAAAGCAGCAGCCTGGGGTTCAGAGAAGCAGCCTGAGCAGGAAGTGGAAGGGGCGGAGGGGTGGCCATCTATACTTAACTTTTATTTCCCCATTTGTTTTTTGCACTATACATAAAATTCAAAAGATAACAAGAAACCATTCAGTGAAAATGCATGTCCCAAGCCACTAAAACAGTGTTCTTCCCGGAGGCCGTGTGTATCTGCTGAGGTGCACACGCCGATGACTCTGCGCTTGCAGAGCGACCCTCTATTGCTATTGGTTTGCACCTTGCTATTGTCAGGTGACTGCCATCTTGAAACTGTTGCATTCCGCTGCATGTACACATAATAGAATATTTAACCAGGGGGCTAAAAATGGACATTAAGATTGCTGCCCCGTTCTGCTGTGACCAACACCACAAGTCCTCAGGCATTAACAAAGACTCCACCTGTGGTGTGCTGGCCCCAGCTTTGCCTGAGGCAGGTGTCCAGACTTTGGAAATCAGACCTGGCCACTCACCAAGCACATCCTGGAGCAAGTGCACACACTTGTCCAAGCTTTGCTTTCCTGGTATGGGGCAGCACCAGCCCACCATGCAGGACCA
>CABHPQ010157025.1:17548-38748 GCA_902168405.1 Peromyscus aztecus | reverse complement strand
AAAAAGAAAGAAAGAAATTGTACCAGTTTCTTATGGACTGCTACAAGTTTTTCAATATCTCTTTATTGGGGCAGAGGATGACATATGTATCCACAAGCATATGGAGATCACAGGACAAACCTGGGACTTCTCTTCTTCCACTGCCCAGGTCCTGATAAAGGAACTCGGGTTGGCAAACCTCATCCGAAAGCACCTTTTCCTGCTGAGCCATCTATCCGTCACGGCCCCACAATCTAATGTTACTGTTATTTCAGCCAAACACATAAGCTTTTTAGCCAAATCTTACTGAAACTTGTGACTTCTTTTCTCCATGCCTCAAACATTCGAACTAAAACTTGATCATTAAAAAGGCAAGTTTAATTAACTAATGGGTAATTATCCATGGAAGGCCTGCCCTTTTCTGAATGGGTACATAGAAATGGGGGCAGGGGAGGTAAGGGAAACTGTGATGGGGTGTAAAATAAATAAATACATTTTAAAAAGGAAAAGCAATTTCAAGGTAAGTTATTTTAAGAAATGTTTTCTGTACATAAAGCCTCGTTGCCTCCTCCTGCCCCTCACACATCCCTTCTTCTCACTCAGTTCTACCCCCAAGCACCTCTGCAGAATTGCCACATAGAAGCAACAGCCTGAGAGGCTGTGAGCAGAGACCAAGGGAGCTTCGATTGGATTTAAATCATTAAACTTCATCACGGCAGAGTCCTCAGAAACTGCGATGATGGACAGGGGTCTGGAAACCAGGCGATGCAAACCCCATCCTCCAATGGGCCCAGCAACACTCCTCTCTTGTCCCCTGTCCTGTTCAAAGGGGCACTTGTGATCCAGGAAATATGCTGTTGAAGGACAGGAATTTTTGAAGAAAAAGGCAGCAACGTGATTCTGCTGGAAATGAAATTCTCTCTTAAAAATAAAAATGCAATTTTGACCATTTTAAAAAAAAAGTACCTTCACTAAAACTTCCACAAGATGCTTGTTTGCCTTCTGTATTTTCCTAACCTCTGTCAGGATTAATACTTTATATCACTTTTATTATAAACCTCTGTAAATATAAATCTGATATCCATGAATGTCTGTAGGTTTCTCCAATAAGATAATGTTAGCCATTAACCATAACAATTGTGTTCACATGGATGCCATTTCCATACAAAAGCAGGGCTGTGACTGATGATGTCTGCCTCACAGGATGGCAGTCTGTGGACAATGGTACTCTCAAGCATAAGGAAGCAGCTGCGCAGGTGGACAGACTGCAGCTTTGGGCACCCGTGACCTTCAGGGAGCTGAGCACAAGGTGGTTTTCCTGGAAAGCGCTCTCACTAACAGTTCAATCTGCCAAATGGGTCCAGATTCTTCTGTCTTTGCTCCTTGTGCTGTGACCCAAGCCGGCCCTGTATCTGCCACTAGTTCCCTGGATGCCCTAGCACAAACATTTTATTCCCATCCTAATATATACTAAATTATTTTCTAACAAATCAGATCACATGCATTGGGATTCAAGAAAGTGAGTTAAACAATAACAGGCATTTTGAAGGGGGAAAGAAATGTGATTTTTCAAATTGTTTTAAAGGGAAATTGTCCTGGAAATTTCTCTTTCTCCATCACTCATTCATCCATCCATCATGAAGCAAATGTTCTCTAAGTGCTTATGAGATGCCAGCCCTTGCCCAGGGTACTGAGAACCAAACAGCAGGCAGGACCGGGGCCAGCAGGAGCTTATAGGCTAACAGTGGAAGAGAATTGCACGTGAAGGTGGGGAGGAAGAGAGAGACTGTCGCGTGCACAGGCTGAGTGTGCGACCAGCAGCTCCTGTGTTTTGGAATAAGCTGATGTCAAACACCATGAGCTTCCTCTTTCAAACACCTAAGCAAGAGAGATTAGCCTTATTCAACACTTGGTCACAGTTTTCTTACTGTCCATCTTGCTGCTAAAACTAACCAGCAGCAGGCAGTAGTTTCATGCTACAGAAGGGAATAAAGACCCATGAGGCAGAAGACACTAATGCAGACAGAGTCCCTGAGCCAGGGTCCAGGTAGAAGTCTTTAGCATTGCGATCTTAGCCAATGTCCCTCAACCTTCGCAACCACTTCCTAAGACATTTCCCTCCATCTTGCCAACCAGGAAAGCCAATGCATACCATATTTTATCCATAATTACATCCCAAGACTTCACTCTGTGGTCCCCAGTAGAGGACTTGCTCATTTTACTGTTTTGAGCAATGCTTCTGTGCTCTTGAACATTAACTCCTTGTGTAGATGTGCAAGGATTTCCAAGGTTGGCATTTGGGGATGAAATTTGCACACATTTATATGCAGCATATGATACCTACTTGTTCAAAAGAGATACACAAATTTATACTGATACTGGTTCTTTCACACCTGACCAACATCCTACTTAATTTGGTGGAGGAGATCCCTATTTCTATCCTATTTTAAATTTCACCTGCATCTCTTGACTGCGTGACTGTCCTCATATCCTCATTGGCCACCACGAGGACAGGTTGTTTGGTAACAAGTTTCTGTGAGTCCTTTACCCACCTTCCTATTGGGATGTTTGCTGGGTGCCAGCTCTCCCCAGATTCTTTGTGTCCTCCTCCTCCTCCTATTGATTTTTATTTGGTTGGTTTTTGTTTTGGTGCTTAAATAAACAGAATGTATTCCTTGTGTACAATCTCTATTTAAGCCTGGGGATCAGACGCAGGCCACCAGGGCTGGTATCTCAGGACCTTCATTGGCCAAGCCATCTCATAAGCCCTACACCAGCCATTTTCTTAAAGATTAGTGTACTACCGTTTTATAGTTAAGTCTTTTGCTGTGAGGTAATTTGGTATTTAAGTCTATGGTTTGAGGTAAGGATCAACTTTCTTGATCCTGTGAGGCAATCGGTCACCCTATCATTATTTATAGATTAGCCCACAGTTTCATCGCTATGCAAAGCAGCCAACTTATGCCCTGGGCTTACTCACCTCATGTCAGCCTGCTCTCCATGGCTTACACGTGATGCCCACGCTCTAATGTGTTCTGCTGTATAATGCAAACTCTATCAGACAGCAGGGTTCCATATTTATGACTTTCTCTTCTATTCCATTGGGCTACTTCACTATAATGGCCTTTTAATTGCTACCCATTTGTAACAAATCTTGACATCCGACACAGCAATCCTCCTGAAATTATTTTCATGTAGGAATAGCTTGGACATTGCTCACATCCAAACTTTGGAACACTTATTTAGTTTTATTTTTTAAAACACATTCACATTTGAGTGGAAATGCATCAAAGCCTAAAACTGAGGCAAAGAGTGCTCATCAACGAAACAGTGATAATTCTAAATCTTCCATATGAACATGGTTTTTTGTGTTTCAGGTTTTGACATACTTCAACGAATTATAATTTTCTCATGAAATCAATTCTTGGACACTTAAAATTAATTACAGTTCTCTCATATATCATCAGTGACCACAAAAACTCACAGTGGCCAAACTAGTGTAGAATATACTATGAAATTAAAAACTATTTAGATTAAAGTGGAAAAAAAAACGGGGTGGGGGGGGAGTCCCTTGTGGTGAAAAGGAGTTTTAAAATTAGATAAATATAAGAAGAACAAAATGAAAACATAAGGAAATTCTTAAATCAGTAAGGTGAAGTGAAACTACTACTAAACGTAGTTTTCTCCAAAGGAGGACCCTCAGGGGCAAAAAGGAAAAAGAAAGCCAAGAAAAAAGGAAAAACACTGCCCAATAATTTTAAAATTGTAAAGAAAATTAGATGGATGTACAATGTGGAGTGATAAGTAAAATACAGTTTTTAAAAATAATAAAGGAAAAAATCCTGCTGAAACTCCAGTAAAAACTGGCAGCGGAGAATAAGGGTCTCAAGAGAGCAGAGAGAAGCTGAGCTGGAGACTGCGGTTACAGCTTGGAGGCTGGAACGTTCGGTTGATCTTGTGGGCTCCTTGTCTTCCTATGGTTTATGATATTCTGGGTCGGACAAGACTCTCAAGTCTGTCCCGTCTCCCCACCCGCACCCCCCACCCCCAGCTGTCTCCACCTCCTCTTCACCTTGGTAGCTTCTCTTCTTTGCATACCAGAGACCTCTGCTGGTCAACCTTAGCTTTGCAGCCTGCGGGCAGGGGACGTTTTAACTGGGTGGGGAAGGACGTCTCCAACCACAGCAGTAAGGTCAGGACAGGCAGAAGTCCTGTCCCCATACTTTCAAAACCGCCTGGGTACTCATCACCTGAAAAAAACGTGGCTGTATCAAAAACATCAAGGAACGGCACAGTTCTTGGGTTCTACTGTGAACGACAGAAAGGTGGCTCTGGGTTGTTTTTGTTTTTCCTCCTAATGAGTTTACCACTTCGTGTTCCTTTCAGTTGATGAGATCCTCCCTCTCAGGCTGTTGTGTAGCACTTTCCTGAGGTTTAAAACCTTCCATCTCAGAGGGAAGGTCACTGAGACACAGAATGTTTGTAAGGAGGTGAAACATTGCATCTGGCGGGGAAGCCCTCTAAGCTCAGGAAGTAAACAACTTAAAATAGTTCCCCGAAGTCCCTGACACTACAGATCCATTAGGCCCCTCCCTACCCAAGCACTGTGAGTAGTGAGGCCTACTGAGTAGTTACTCTCGGACAAGACAAGCAGCCTGGAAGAAGCAGGGATCATCTGAACGGCCTACAGGAAACAGAGACCAACGAAGCTGCCAGGAAAAAGGCTCAGACCACCTGAGCCACCTGGAGAGAACAGTTTCCAGCCTTCTGAGCTGCCTGCAGATAATGCAGTGAACACCCAGCTTTCATGAGCTGTCACCCATGCTGGGGTAGGCTTTGAGTCCTTTCAGCTCTGTAGGTAACCCTTCACGCATGTTCCCGTGAGTGACCATAGTAGGAGTCATCCGTTCACCAGGTTGACTTTTGTGGTATCTGCACTTTGGACTGTCGTCACTTCCCTACCTGGGGTAAGCAGACATTTGTTCATATCATGGGAACAGTGTCACAAGACCCCAGGATAGCTGGGAGGTTGGAGGTGAGGAATTGGTTTTATCATTGTGTGGCTCTAGGTTTCTATCATTGGGGGGAGGGGGAGATACACGTGGAAGGTCGAAGGACAACCTCACATATTGGTCCTCACCTTCCCTTGGAGATCAGGGCTTTTATTGTTCACCACTACCCATGGCAGGCTAGCTAGCCTTCAAGCTCCCACCCAGGCTTCTCCTGACTTTGTCTCCCTTCTCACTGCAGAAGGGCTGACACTACAGATGTGCATTACCAGGCCTGGTTTGACATGGATTCTGGGAATCCAGTCCAGCGTCCTCACCATTGCTTAATACTTTCCCCACGGAGCCGTTTCCCTAGACATCAGTTTACTCTGTCAAGATGGCACCCAGGCAAGTGGGATTCTCTCCCTCTGTCTCTGTCTCTGTCTCTGTTTCTGTCTCTGTCTCTCTCTCTCTCTCTCTCTGTCTCTCTCTCTCTCTCTCACACACACACACACACACACACACACACACACACACACACCACACCTCTCTTTCTCTCCCTCCCTCTTTTCTCCCCCACCCCATCTCTCTGGCCAACTTGGAGGTATCAGTGTCTCACCAACACCTAGATGAATTTGAGGCTTGGGAGGGCTGTGGGCTTGTCCTGGGGTAGGTCTGCCAGCCTCACCCGTGGCTCCCCTTTGGAAGGGACTTCTGCTTCCTTCCCACCAGAGAACATGGAAGCAGAGGCTGTGTTCATCTTACTTCTCCACCTCATCCATCTTCTCATCTTTTTGTTTTTCTTTCCTCCAAGTTTCCCTTCACTTTCTTCCTGGATTTCCAAGACTCTTCCTCTCTTTTTGCTTTGAAGAGTCTGTTTGTTTGTTTGTTTGTTTGTTTTTCTTATTCTAACACTTTCTTCACTAGTTCCCAAAGGGCAGTTCTGGTCCACCATGGTTACCCAGAAGCACACTCCCTACATTTCTAACTCAGTCTTTTAGTATGGTGAGTTCATTGGCTTTCTCATGATAAGTTGGCCTCGCTTCCCTGAAATATATTTAACATGGTGGGTTTGGCTTAGTAGATTTGTGTTTAGAATTTTGCACTCATGCTCCGTAGGACAGTGAGACTTCTCTTTAATATTCCCATCTGTGTTATTCTTTTGCTTTGAAGTCAGAGTACACGGCTTGGCATTCCAGCATTAAGCCAACATTGCATTGAGGAGTGTTCTCAAGTCAGTTTGTTGATACTTTGAATCAAATTCTCATACTAATACTCTTTAAAATGCTCTGTGATTTTTACCACTGTGTTTTCTTTGACTAATTTCAATATAAAAATTATATGAACCTCATAATTCAGGACAGGGAGGCCTATCAGTTCAGTTATCTCTGTCAACTCCTGGTGGGGTTTTATAGCAACTGTGAAACCCCATCCCTGCTGTAGTAAGGGAGACAGCTTTGATTAGGCTTCAGCATTATTCCGGAGCAGTCCCCCCAATATACTGTTCTTGGTAATTGCTTGTTCTGCCCACTGGTTCTGCCATGGTTCCTGTCTTTCCTTTTGGGGTACATTTACTCTTTCATCGGTAGCCTAAAGTGTCTTTGAGGGCGGGGGAAGTGGTTGATACTGGACACTAAAAACTTCCCCCATCTACTAGAAAGTTAGGGCCAGAAGTCATTTTTAAATTTACCCATCAGTCTATTTTATCTAAGATTGATGGAGCTGATTGGTACAACCCCCTCAAGAGCTCCAACGTACCCAACTCCACTCAAATATATTTTTCAAAACTTAAAAAAAAAAAAAAAAAAAAAAACCAATCCACTACTGTTTCTAAGACTTCTCCTTTGGGTATGTGACTCTACTTTGGGACAATGACCTAACAGATCTATGTGGCACCACTCAAAGTTTCTCACGATAGTCTAAATAAACAGTCTGAAGGACTCAACCTGGAGTTTATTCACACCTCAAGGTTCCATTTAAAGTTAAGAAACTTTGGCCAGATGGAGAGACTAGAATACATTTTATTTCTAGGCTAGCAATTCTATTCTCTATATGCCCTCTACTTTTGTCTAGAAACTGAACAGTCCTTCCTTAACCGCTTCTTTATCTTGTCAGAATGGATCTTGCACAGTTGGGGGGCAGCCAGATGACATTTTCAGCATTCTGCCTGAGAATCCACATCACCAGTCCAAGCATCTATAGGTCATCTTCTATATTCTGGTTTACATAAGCAAGTATTACCATATGTCATCAATGGCCACCCTCCAATAACAATGTTATCTCCATTTTTCTGGCTTTGCCACACTTGGCTTACCGTTTCTCCAGCCTCTGAAGCAAGCCCAGCTAGAAAAGCCACATCACATGCTTCCAGCTTTTGTATGACTAACACCCCACTTGTAGATACTAATTTTTCCATCAGTTGAAAAAGTCCTCTTGAAACTTAATGACTTCCAACAATAAACATGAATCCCTGTGTGTCCAAGGATCTGCTGAAAATTCACATGATTTAGACTAGATGTGGTTGGTCTTTTCTGGTAAGTCTGTGTACTGGATACTGGGGGTCATCTAAGATGTCTTTATTTATCTGCCTCACAGTTGGTAGGCTATGGGATGAAATGACAGGGATGGACTGAGTTATGTGTTTTTCACATTCAACAAGCCAACCAAGGTAGGCACACATGATGGATGGATCAGGAGTCCAAAAGCATGGGATACCTCTCAAGGCACTGGCGATGACCAGCACATCATCATTTCCACGCCCATCTCTTCCATTACCTTTTATAATCACTACAGTAACTGATTAAACTAATCCTGATGCAAGGATTAAGAAAGTAGACCCCACCTCTTTGGGAACAAGCTGTCAAGTCATGTTACAAATGGCATACATTTAGGGAGAGGTTAGGAATTGGAAATGTAGAGTTTTCACAGTCAATGTGATATAAGAAACATCCCAAAGTTTGTGGAAAAGTTTGCTTAAGATTAATCTATTCTTCGAATTTACAGTATAACTTTTCTGTAAGACTATGCCAAATTCAAATGGTTTCTTTTCCTTCTAAAGTATTTAACAGAGTGTTTCTAATGTAGCTCATGACCATAAGGTTTTCTGGATTTTCTTAGTATTTTATAAAATATTTATGTAAAATTACATTTGTGCAAAGGTTTTTACATGTTCTGTTCTATGTAATATTTTCACTTTAGCAGTTAAGTTATTGACATAAACTTGTTTTTATTTTCTCATAGTCATTCTGACTTCTATATGTACAGTTATAGCTTTTTTTTCATTGCTATTTTTTTTGGGAGGGGGGGGAGGCTTTTCGAGACAGGATTTCTCCATGCAGTTTTGGTGCCTGTCCTGGATCTCGCTCTGTAGACCAGGCTGGCCTTGAACTCACAGAGATCCGCCTGGCCCTGCCTCCCAAGTGCTGGGATTAAAGGCGTGCGCCACCACCGCCTGGCTCATTGCTAATTTTATTTGTGCTGTTTTTAAGTGCTGTCCTTTCAAGCATGGGATAACTGTGACACAAAGAGAACTTTTAAAACATCTACTCATTCTCTACTGGGGAAAAAAATCCACTTGCAGAATAGTCTCTTTTTACATCTACTTTGTTTGTTTGTTTGTTTGTTTGTTTGTTTGTTTGTTTGTTTGTTTGTTTATAGTGAGAGATCCACTGGAGTCTGCTTAAAGGATAGTCTGGCTAGCTCAATCTGTAGAGCAGGAGACTCTTAATCTCAGGGTCGTGGGTTCATGTCCCACATTGGGCATCAGATATAGCGAGAAGTCCACTGGAGTCTGCTTAAAGGATAAAGGAATTTATTGGGAAAGAAAACTCACTAAACAGGATAGGAGAATTGTCACAGGGTCCTGGAAGGCTGAGGTACTGTCCTCTACTGTTCTGACTGCCTGAGTCAGTCTACACCATCAAAGCCCACAAGGGAGAGAAGAGACTGGCTTACGTGCATCTCAGGTCTCAAGGGTAGCCCCCGGGCCACACCCCAGAGGCAGCTACTTCAAGGTCATAGGTAGGTAGAACAGGTATCCACTACATTTATTATTCTTATTTATTTACTTGTTAGTTTGTTTAGTGTGTGTGTGTGTGTGTGTGTGTGTGTGTCCAAAGAGGGTCAGAAGACAACTTGTGAGAGTGTGAGAGTTAGTTCTCTTCTGCCATGTGGGTTCCAGGGATCAAACTCAGGTTGTCAGGCTTGACAGCAAACACTTAGACCCACTGAGTCATCTTGTTGAACCACAGTATTCTTTCCTTACATTTTCCAAGATAAGCTTCCACTACTAAGACCCCCAAGCTTCCTGTGGAGCACATTCACTGCACACCATTGCCCTATCCACGTGAAGGGGTTTGGCAATACACAACCAACACACGAGTTAACGGAGGCAGCTTCGTTTTTCACACATCAGGGGTGGGGGGACAATAGAAACCTGGGATTCATGGCAGTCTGGTCCTCCGAGGTCGAGGAGACATTTCGAGGGTAGTTCTGGTGCTGTGAATGTCCCACACTTCACTGCAGTGGAGATCTCTAAAGCACACTACACCATGGGTTTTCTGCCCAGGAATAAACGGACTCTCTGAGCTAAATCCATCCATAGGAGGAGGAAGGAAAGGAACGGAATAGGTAAGGGATGGCAGCTGGGCTGTTCCACGCAGCTCCTGCTGGTCTCGGGCTGGTGCCTTCCCCACACACTCTACTGTTAGTATTTAGAGCTCCAAACAAGAAAGGCAGGAAGAGGATCATCAAGGCAGCCCCTGTCTCCTGCTTGTCCAGAACTTCCTTGTTCCCTTGATTGTTGGTGACACTTGGTGGCTTCAGAACAGTGCCTCATAGTTCATAAAGGCTTCTGAAGTTTGTGGGACATTTTCTAGAGGTTAGATAGAATTCTAAAACCTTGACAAAAGCAAAAGTCAGTATCAGAATCTTTCTATGGGTGATGTAATACACTAATATTTAAATTCAAAAATCCATAGTTTTACAAAATGTCTTGTTCACGACCGGAGAAAGTGGCTAGAGAGGCTTTTAGCACAGTATTTGCCATTCTTGTTGTGTGAATTGCCTGTAACACCCATAAGGAAAGAACTAGTAGCAAAAATATAAGGGAAATGAACACTAGTCATGCCTTGAATGTCTGCCTGCCCACATGGTACAGCCTATATTTCCATGAAAACCAATAACTGCTTAAAGGTTGAGGTGTATCGCCAAACTTTAGAAATGGGACCATTGCCCAATTCCATCTGAATTCATTTGTCTTTTTTCTCTTGAAATTACCTCACAGATTTAAGGGTGTTTCTTACACGTTCCTTTATTAAATAAATGAGTAGTCTAGGAAATCCTGTTCAGTGATTTGTGTTTTGTTTTCTTTCATTTTTGAAAATAATTGAGTGTGCTTTGAAAATTTCATCAGAAGAAGGAAAATACTTGACCCAACCACTAGTCTGAAAATGTATTTCCTAGAAGCCTAAAAAGTCCACACGACACAGAGGGAAGGAACCTCGTCTAACTTCTCCTCTCGCTTCTGCAGACTCTCCTCAAATACTTTGTACCTAAGTATGTGCTAAAGAACTACCGTGTTCATGGAACTTGAGCCATGTTGCTTTAAAAACATGGGCCGGGCGGTGGTGGCGCACGCCTTTAACCCCAGCACTCGGGAGGCAGAGGCAGGCAGATCTCTGTGAGTTCAAGGCCAGCCTGGACTACGGAGTGAGTTCCAGGACAGGCAACAAAACTACACAGAGAAACCCTGTCTCGAAAAACCAAAAAAAAAAAAAAAAAATGGAAACTTCTGGGGGTGGTGAGGATGGCTTGCTCCATAAAGCATTTGCCTTGCAAACAGGAGGAGCTAAGTTCAAGTCCCAGAATCCATGTTTTTAAAATATGAAGTATGTTGACCTCATCTCGTCTCTAGGACAGCAGTCACAGGCACTTGGAACTCAATGGCTGGCTGGTCTAATATAATTGGAGAGCTCCAGGATAATGAGAGATCCTGTCACTGGGATGACACCCGAGGCTGTCCCCCAGCCTCTACATGCATGCTCAAACATGTGCGTGCACGCACGGACGTGCATGCACACACGAAATAAACAAAAGCCGTGGAAACTTGCTTTTATTTATTTGCTTTCTATTTTCTACCTAACAGCGCCTGATGATAAGGGGGAGAAATCTACAAGTTAATCATTCCAACTGAACGTGCAGATAAGAGCAAATTTCTCTATTTCCCAAGGAAGGGGGAAGTCATTTTTAATACAGTTGATAAAATAAGCTCCTGGCAGGCACTTGTACATCTATTAGGAACGGCGGTTCTCCCTTTTCCAGGCTTGTGTCTTCCAACTGTAGCCTGCCCCGTTCTTGGTGGTCAGAAGATGTGGACAAGGTGGGCCTGGATTCATTCAGCAGGGGTGCTGGGAGCCCCTAACCCTAACCGTCTTCCCCACGGCAGCGAGGAGCCGCAGCCTCGGCGCCTGCTCTCCTGGCTGCGGCTGTTGATTCTAAACTATATTCTTTCGTGCAAAGCCACTGGGGGCCACAACAATGCCTCACCGTTGTGCCACCGGGTCACTCAATGGGATCTGCGTGTGTCTGTTTTTAAAATATATTTAGTCCCCATGCTGTCAGAAACAGCTAGTTAAGTTGCCTAACTACTTGGGTCTTTCCAGCATTTGAATCAGTTGTCATAGTAACCAATGATCCCAGATAGGGAACTACAATTTTATATTAGATTGTGTTTTCCTTCACTTCCCGCAGGCTGCACATTTGTAACTCTGCCTTTTTGGGATGCGGATTAAGACCCAAGCAAAAATTCACTCTTTGTGCCTCTTTGTGTCATATATTTTTAAATTAGGAGTTGCGCGTTGTACTCAGAAACCTCTCATCACATGATTTCATATCACTCCAACTGTTTAACAAGACCTGAAAATATTGAAACAGCGGTCACAGTGACTGAGCAAGAGACAGAAAAGCAACAGGCTCTGTTCGTTACCTCTTCCCCAACTGCACTTCAGATGAAATTAAAACCACACAACTCCATTGACCAGTCATCTTGAGACAAAGAACAAAAGCTTAATCACATATCTAGACAGGGCCATTAAAGTCAAGACACAGAAATCTAATTCGCGCAGCACATCCATGCATAATAACCACTTTTGGAGTCGCAGTTTCTACTGAAAAGACTCAGTGTCCGTACAGAGTCTGTGCTTTTTAATTATGAGGCATTTCACATGAAGACAGGGAGGTGGGGACTCCAAAGAACTGTGGGGGAGCCTTGCCCTCTCTACACCCTCTGAAACTGGTTTGTCTCAAGCTTTCTTTCTTAAGGAAAAAAAAAAAACAGACAAACCTTTTGGAAAAATTCACTGCAAAACTTTTCTCCAAAAAGGCATGTAGCAAAATAGGGTCTGTGGGATGTGGGAAGGCAAGACCGTTAATGCAGGCTCCACCTCCTAACAGATGTGTGAGGTCGGCACATTGCTTCCTCTTTAAGCCTCACCCCTTCGGAGTCAAATCATCTGCCTGAGATGAATTTTCATTAATAATGTACTGAAAGCACCAAGCTTACCTAATAGTCTGATCTCTACCGGGAACCTCTGTGTTTAAAAACAAGTTCTCAGGCCAGAAAGATGTCTTCCCATGCATGAGAATCTGAGTTTGGATCCTAGCACTCAAATAAAAGCCAGGCATGATTAGCACGCACCTATAATCCTAGTGCGCTAAGAACACAGAGACAGGAGGAGCCTGGAGCTTACTAGCCAGCTAGTCTTGCTGAATCGGTAAGCTCCGGGCTCAGTGAAAGGCCCTGTCTAAAAGAATAAGGGAGAGAGTAAATGAGGACAACCAACATTGATCTCTACCACACGTGTGTGCGCACACAAGCGAGTGCGCACGCGCGCGCACGCGCGCGCGCGCGCGCGCACACACACACACACACACACACACCCCACTTTTTTTTTAAAGTTCTCTTCTCTAATGTCTCTTGCAAGCTGACTTCCAGGTTCTTGGATGGGTCACAGTGCTCCGCACAGTCCTGTCTTACCAAGGAAGGTATACACCAGCAACCAGTCACTGTCACAGAACCCATCTACCCAGAGAACTTGAGCAGGTCACCTTCACACTTGAGAACAAGAGTCCCATTTTATACTTACACATTGAAAGGTTAGAAAATGACATTTGGCTTCTGGGAAAGTTCAAATCCTCTGAGAAGCAAAAAAACAAAGATGGATAAAATGAGAGATTTGCTATAGGAGCAACCTGCCAAGAAAACTCTGAACCTGGGGGAAGGAGAGGAGAGGAGGGAATGACGGAAAGACTGTCCTCCTCAGGGACCTTCTGCCTCTGACACCAAAGGCCACCCAATGGACCTGCTGCACTGGTCACTGACCAAGAATAGCCCTTGGATTGCTTTGCTTAAAGTCCTGGTCAGTCCACAGATTGATTTTATATATGAAAATATTTCTTTCTGAAATGTCTGCTTTACTTTAAGTTTGTCTTCACAACTGGAGAAAAAGAGGCACTGACAGAGGAAGCTATGGAAATTTACTTCCTAGGTCCCCGAGGAGGCCATGTTTCCTAAGGACTGGCGATGACTTTGCCTGCCTGGGCCCCTGCCACACCATCTCTGCTAAGGGCGGAGCTGAAGCCTGGGAATTGGTGTCTCAGGCTAACTCTAAAGCCTTGCACAGAGAGATGGCCCTCTTCAAAAGGCAAGGGACAGCGTTACTTTAAGAGGTTCCTTGGGGCCGGGGACAACTCCGGTGGTTAAGTGCTTATCTTGCACGCACAAGGACTTGAAGTCAGAGTCACATTGAAAAAAAAAAAATAGATGTTCTCAGGCCAGAAAGATGTCTTGCCATGCATGAGAATCTGATTGTGGATCTTAGCACTCACATAAACGTCAGGTGTGATTGGCATGCACCTATAATCCTAGTGTGCTAAGAACATAGAGACGGGAGGAGCCTGGAGCTTACCAGTCAGCTAGTCTTGCTGAATCGGTAAGCGGTAAGCAACCGCTGTGATCCCCGTACTGGGGAGACAGAGGCATGTGGATCCCTAAGGCCCACTGGCCAGATAGCTTAGTCCTTAGCGAACTCAAGACTAGTGAGAGAGACTGTCTAGAAAACAAGGTGTGTGGCTCCTGAGGAACAACACTCAGTGTTGACTTTGAGCGTCTGCTGTGGGATGTTCTGTATGGCAAATGTGTTGCTAATAAAACACTGATTGGCCAGTGGCTAGGCAGGAAGTATAGGCGGGACTAACAGAGAGAATTAAAAGAACAGGAAGGCAGAAGGAGTCACTGCCTGCCAGCCACCACCAGGAAAGCAGCATGTAAAGATGCTGGTAAGCCACGAGCCATGTGGCAAGGTATAGATTTATAGAAACGGATTAATTTAAGATATAAGGACAGTTAGCAAGAAGCCTGCCACGGCCATACAGTTTGTAAGCAATACAAGTCTCTGTGTTTACTTGCTTGGGTCTGAGCGGCTGTGGGACTGGCAGGTGAAAGAGATTTAGCCTGACCGTGGGCCAGGCAGGAAAACTTAAGCTACAAGCATCCACGCGCACTAGTGTTGTATGTGAGCTTGTACACACGCGCACACTTACACTAGGTTTCTGAAGTTATCTTTAGAACCTACATACACAGCTGGGCTGCTTAAAAGCTCAGCTTTGGGCATGTGGTAAATACTTGGGGGCAGACATTTTTCTATGAGAAAAATGTGTTTTGAGTTATAAACAGCCTATTTATAAACAGACTAAGAAGACCCATCTGTACATTAATCACTAAATATATGTGTATGTGGTCATAAATGTGTATGTCACATCCTGTAAAACCTTGAGGCGGTGTGACATTGAATGTAAGGTCACTGGCACTTGGCTCCCGTCCTCTGACAAGACTGCATGCTTAGCATCAGGAAGGAGCCAGGCAGAGTCCGGTTAGGGAGTCACTTTCTGAGACCATTTGGAGTTTTCTACATATAATCTCTAGTCTGTTGAAGATTTGCTGCAGGCCACCTTAACATCATTAAGTGGATTCTTTGCTCCTGTGGGTTCTGTGACATCATAAACTGTTTTAAAACACTGCCTGCTACTGACCTCCATTGAAGTGATACAACGTTTTATGATTGCAAAGTTTTGTGCCTTGTTGACTGAATTATGGTGAGACTTTATTTTGGACTCTTACCCATACATAAATATGTCATTTCAAGCACACCCTTGAGGAAATGCAGGAGAGAATGCAAAAATGGCAAGCAATCTAAGCGCTTTGCTTGCGCAAGGAAAACGGGTCTCGTTTCTTCCCAGGCTGCATCACTGCTTTCTTTTTGTGAATGACAACCTTCACAATTCCCCACTCCTGCTCTGTATTGTCCACTTCAGAGGATGAGCAATATTCTGGGCTTACAGATGAGAGCCGAGAAATTGTAAGTGCCACTAAGAAGTTGAACAATGGGTTCCTGATTGGAGAAATCCACAGGGACGGCCTTCCAGACGTACTTTGCATTGCAAAACATTTCCATAACACAGATGTGTGGACACCAATGTTAGAATAGTCCTGGTGTCTGCACTTAGACACATGGAACTGGAGCTACTGGGGTATGGCAGGAAGAATTCCAATGTAGGATTTGAAGAACCCAAAGGCTTGCCTCAACTCTACATTTATTTTCTGTGTCATCTCAGACAAGTGGTCGACTTGCCTGAGCTTTGCTTCCCCACTACATAAAACTGAGAGCTGAAGTGAATGACTTCGCCCACATCCAATCCTCCATATCATACATTTGAACCTCTCAGCCTTTTCATTTCCACAAATAGAAAGCTGCATGTAGAACTACCCAGCCGTCTTTCCTCCCAGGGCTGTCTTCAGATTCAAAAGTAAATGTATGTACATGGCAATGGGTATAGCTCAGTGGTAGAGCTCTTGCCTATTGTGCTAAGGGCCTGGGTTCAATTCCTACAGTGTGTGTGTGTGTGTGTGTGTCTGTCTGTCTGTCTGTCTGTTTCTATGCGTGTATCTTTGTGTGTGTCAGTGTCTGTGTGTGTGTCTATGTGTGTGTGTGTGTATCTGTGTGTATGTGTGTTTGTCTATGTGTGTGTCTATGTGTCTCTGTGTGAGTGTGTCTGTGCATGTGTCTGTGTGCATATAAGATATGAAAACTGCAAAGTGGATCTTCGAAAGAGAAATAATCTCATTCCTAATCTTTTTTGCTTTTCTGCTTAATTTAGTTTCAGTGGAGTCTAAGATTCAGATATGCTAAACCCTCTAAAATCATCTACAAAGCTGAGTTACTTCTATTCTTGACAAAGTGCAGAACATAGTCTCAGCCCCGATGAAGAAAAGGCAGCTACAGTCAGAAAAAGAAGGTCCTCATAATTTCACAATATTGAATAAATTATTGCTCCTTCTGCCCTTTCTACCAACCCAAACCAGATATGCCCTGAAACTCACACACCAGGTTAGAGAGTGGAGAGACAGTGCTGAGGTTCTGAGTGCTTAACTGCACTTGTGAGGACCAGAGCTCAGTCCCCAGAACCCACAGCAGGGGGTTCACAGCTGCCTTTAAGTCCAGCTCCAGGGCACTTAGACACTCTCTTCTGCCTTCTGCAGGCACCTGCACATAACCCCACACAGATACACACTCACATTATATATATATTAAAGTCTAACTGTATAGTAATGCAACCTCTCTGGGTTTCTACACACAAGACTGCTTGTACATCTGTAAGGACACTGTTGGTTTGATAGCTACGTGACATCGGAGAGATCTTAGAATCAATGCTCCACTCACTAGTGAAAGTCCATCCACGGAGACTGTCCTAAATTTGGCACCTTGACATCTTTGTGTCTTATGTCCTGTGGTCTACGCGGAGTTATGGGCTAAGGACTAGGCCTTTGGAGCCGCTGACGGTAAAAGTTTGAGCTCTGATCACATCACTTGCCATCTTGGGGAGATCGGGCAAAAGTGGCTATGTTCTACAAGTCTTGAGTTTCCTCTGTATTAAGGAAATCATTTGCTATCCGGCTGCAAATAAATGACATGCAATTGGGTCATTGTGAAAATTAGGAAACAAAATAACAAAGCTTAACATGGTACCCGACTTGGGGTGGGTGCTTCAAACTGGAAGTTCCTGATTCCTGCAATTGGCCCGGATCCTCGAGTCTCAATATTACCAAGACTAAGTCTTTCTCCCTCTTCATCTAATCCCATGCTCTTCGGATTCTTAACTCCTTTAAATGGCAATTTTAACTGATAGTCGTGACCACGGACTCCATTATGAAATCGGCTAGGTGGAATGGAACTGATTATTTTAATGGAGTGAGGTGGAATGGAATGGAGTGGAACAAAGGAGAACAGAATGGAATGGGGAAAATAGGAAGCAAAAGACAGGATACAGTAAGATAAAACAGGAAATGTAATGGCCAAGTACACTGTGGTCCTCGTGTGTAATGAATGTAATGAGATGTGATGAGATTTAATAGTTATACTCAACTTAGATATGAGATGGAGTGAAAAAGTAAATTTCCTAAAACTGGATACTACCCCTCAAAAATTTCAAAGCCAACCCTAAAATATTCCCATGGTAGCCTGCAGTACCTGTAGACTTCCTTCTGAGCAAAATCCCCTACACCCTCACTGTTTGTGAAATGTCCCTGTATCTTCTTGCAGGAACTTAGCAGCTCTAAAACCTTAGCAGGCAGGGTATGGCAGCGCAGGCCTCAGATACCAGCCCTAGGGGTAAACGCAGGAAGATCAGGAGTTCAAGGCCAGCCTTAGCTACTAGTAAATTCCAAGGGATATATGAGACAAACAAAAAGCAGACATGAGTGTGTCCTGAGGGCTTGGCAGTAATCAGCCTCTAAGATACTTCCTGAGGACCCCCTTCTAGAATCCACCAACAATATGGCCCCCGAGTTGCCTCCGCTTGACTATAAACTAGAAGTAGCGTCTCATTTCTACCCACTAGATTATTTTGAAAAAACAGCCAAGCTCTCACCTCCCCCTCCCTCTCTTTTACACTGAAATAATCAAGCAGCCCTGCGCAGGACCCCAAGCCTGGAAGAGGAGCCTTTCGACTCAGCTGCTTTGGAGATACCACTGCTAGCCCCTCAAAAACTATATGATAATAATTGCTGTCCTCCGAGGCCGAGTTTGAACATAATGCATTACATAGCAATGCACAGCCAATGGGTTTATTAAAACCTAAGCTGCAGGGCTGGAAGGATGGCGAGGCGGTAAAGTGTTTGCTGTGTAAGCATGAACATATGAGTTCAAATTATAGCAAATAAATAAATGTGTTAAAGGGGTGGCAGTAGCCCATCACCAGCGAGGTAGAAATAGACAGATGCCTGGGGCTTGCTGGCCAGCCTGGCCTGCCGAAATCTGTGAGTTCCAGGTTCTGTGAGAGAACTTGCCTCAAAATATAAGATAAAGTACAACTGAGCAAGGGACACTCGAGGGTGACTTCTGGCCTCCACACATAGGCACTCACATGCATGTGTCCCTGCATGAACGTGTTCACACCTAGAAACATATCACATGAATACACTTAAATACAAATTCAAATAAATTTAAAGACAAATAAACACAACACATCAAATAAGTTACTGGGCCCATTGACATATGCCTCGTCAATATTTTGGAGCTAAGACAAAAGGTTTTGCATTTCTATCAGGGACCCTGCTTCTTCTTTGGCACTTTCGGGTGCTAGTTCACTCTTTCAGGTTCACTCTTTGTCCCACAAAGTCCAGTACACACAGGGATTCTCTTCTACGTCTCTCCTGACACTCTCGATTGCCCCTGGACCCTTAGGCTCAATGCTCCTCCTTGGGCATACTGGACTAGGAGATTTGAAGTTCTAAGCCTTAACAAGCTCACAGTGCCCACTGCCAAAATATTTGCTTTCTAGTGACACAGAACGTCATGCTGAATTCAGGATCTCCTAGTTAGCAGCTGCCTAGCATATCACTAAAAGCCAATACCCTGCAGCTTTTGGCAGATTCGGGTTTGGATTTGCTTCCTATCTTTTGGCAGAGATTTTTCTCTTTCTCTGTGGATAAATATTTAGCCCTCAGCTCGGGCACTCAGAAGAATGATGTAAAGTGAGACACAGAAGGTCCCATCCAGAGGCTACAAAATTAGCGTACAGAAAAGATGGTTGGCAAAGAGAAGGGAACCCGCTACACCTGCTGAGGACAGCTAGAACTGTCTGGAGCCCCAGAGCCACTGGTTCAGGCTCAGAGGCGCTCAGAGTGCCTGCAGGTAACCTGGGGCTCATTACAATAGTAAAATACACAGCTCTGGATGGGTATTCAGGATGCAAGGAGACACATGATGAACAAACATCCACCACATGTGCAGATGGAGCATGTCTGGGAAGCTCCTGCTGTGCAAGCATTGCTGATGATACACAAGGAATCCCTGTCCAATTCCATGTTCTGGAACCAGAACCTGGGACCCCTCTGAAGGAGCCCTCTTAACTCTAATATCATCTACCCATTAGAAAAGACTCCAAGAAAGCTATGTTCTTTTGTTTTTCTACCGGGGATGCTGCCTGACTTCTGAGTAGGTGCATCTGTTTCAAGATATAAATAATCTGCACCAACACCAAGTTTAACAAAGACAAAAGAAGTCAAGTTTCATAGCAGATGCCTTGAAAAGTACCTTATTAGTGAGTATGATTGCATTAGGAGAAGGGACCTCAATACAGCATTCGGTATACTAAACAGTTATGCTGAATACTGTGATTATTTAATAAAGTTCATTACTTCCTGGCTTTATTAAGCCTTCCTTCAATAGTTAGACATAATAAACAGACAATACAAAAAGCTAATGTTTTCAGAGGAGCCAACTGTACCATTTTCATACCCATAAGTCTTAAAAAGCTATTCATTGTCCAGATTTGCAAGCATTAAGGCATATGCTTATTATACCCCTAGACAGGATGGTAATTGAATGAGGAAACTTGGTAATGCAAATTATCTACAATGTGTTGCCTGCAGTCCTTCCCTGGATCAGAGCTTTGAAGGTAACAGTTCTCCCTATTTTAAATCCAAATGTATCTTACTCTTAACTAAAGGGCAATCTCTTCCATTCTTCAGGTTCAAGAGGAGGGAGCTACATTGGAATGCTCTCCCTCTTCGGCCCACACAAGCCTGATTGCCTTTTGGGGAATTTTGGACCGGTTTGGATACAGGACCAACTCTATGGGGAGGTAAGGGAGGTGCCAGATCAACCACCCTAAGGGCAAATTACCTTGGGATTCCAAATTCAGTTTATGCTTTTTGTAAAGCTAACAGGTAAATCTTGAGTTAAGACCAAAAGCCCAGTGAAGTGAGTAAGCCTTTGAAAGATGTTTGTGTACAGGATGACAGAATTTTCCCAGTAATTTATTAATGTTCTCAAAAAGCAGGGCAATTTACTCAGGTAAAATCCAGTTAATAGCCTGTGGACTTGAGGTCTTTAAGCAGGAGGCCACATGGAGGTCTGGGGCTGTCCTGTGGCTACAGGTTCCCACAGCAGCCCAAAGATCAGACCGGAGATCCTGGCGGCCTTTGCCCTTCTCAGCCCATCCATCCTCCTCCATCACAAAGCCAGTCCTTAGCATGGGAACCCCCGTTGGAATCAGAGAGATGGGGAGAGGGGAGGGAGGGGGACACTGCTGGACAGCAGCCACTGGTGCTTAGGTGAGTGGATAAGGGGAAGCGTTAACCTACTGAGCCGCCTTTTGGACAAGGTATTTACAAGGAAAAAAATGTTATGCAAGACAGTTACACATACCATTCGTTTTCTTTCCTGACTACAGCGACAATACACATAATACACATCAGAGTTTGAAAGAACAGAAAGATGGGCTCAGTGATTACAAGAACACACTGCTCTTCAGAAGACCTCAGAACTCCAGCGGGGTCCAGTGACCTCTTCCTGCCTCTATAGGCGCCTGCGACATGTGTGCACGTGCACACACACAGCTATGCGGACATACACACACAGAGACCACACACAGACACACATGTACAGACCACACATAGACATACACACAAAGACACACACAGAGACACATGCACACATACAGACACACACAGAGACACACATACAGACACATGCACACATACACGCAGACATACACACACAGACACACACAGAGAGACACATGCATACATACACATAGACATACACACAGACACACACAGAGACATACACACATACAGACACATGCACACATACAGACACATGCACACATACA
>CABHPQ010157025.1:3647-17448 GCA_902168405.1 Peromyscus aztecus | reverse complement strand
ACACACAGACATACACACACAGACACACACAGACACACACAGAGACACATGCACACATACACACAGACATACACACACACAGAGACATACACACACAGACACACATACAGACACATGCACACATACACACAGACATACAGACAGACACACACAGACACACACAGAGAGACACATGCACACATACACATAGATATACACACAGACACACACAGAGACATACACACATACAGACACATGCACACATACACACAAACATACACACAGACAGACACACACACACATACAGACATGCACACATACACACAAACATACACACAGACACACATATACACATATACACACAGATCACACACACATACACCCATTAAAAAATAAAATAAATATTTTTAATAAAAAGGACACCCGAAAGGGTACAAGATCACTAATAATTCTATAGAGCTCTCTTCCATCAGTCCCTGCCTATTCTGCCTCTAGGTAGACTTTAATTCTTATTTAAATTAATTTATGCAAAGTCTATACAAACACGTCTTCAGAAAGTCTTACTTTTTGTTGTCCATGACCTGTAGGTTATAGAATGTTCTGTTATTGGAAAGTGCAGGGGCCCCCCATTATTGAATAACTATAAATAGCACTGTCATAAAGATCCTTGGACAGAACCCTCGACCTCATGGTCTAATAATGTGTGTAGGATGGATTCTGGAAGTGGGATCAACAGATGCACAAGTTCATCAACACATCTAATGCACAAGGGCAAATGGCTGCTCAGAAGGGCCCCGAAATCAGTGCGCTCCACAGCAGTGTGGGATGGCTTCATATTTGTTACACACTCCCACCAACACAGAAAGTTCAACCTGTGGTAATCTGGCAAGCACAGTTACATATCTAAAGTCACTTGTTTTTGTTTATAACTACAAAATACATTATAAATAGCCTGGTTTGCTCATAAAGTTTATATATTGAGGCCATTTGCACAGCTGTAAAATGGGTCATCGGAAAATGTAAGTGACTTCAAAGAGAACGTGATAGGCCAAGGGAGAAATTTTCTGCCTGGACCTCTCTTCGGTGACGAACTAAAACCTGAGTCTTCTGTGTCTCACTCACTCCAGGGTCCTCGAGGTTTCCAGTAGGATCAAAGGCTGCTCTAAGATGTGTACCGAACAGAAAGGTGAAGGAACATTTTAACTAGCATTTGGTAAGTTTTGCCTCACTGACTGTTTCAGAGTCTCCACACATCCCCTGCAGGGTGCTCCTACCACCCAGCAGTTCTCTGGTCTTACCTTTTGGAGGGGAAGAAACATGAAAGGTGAACGTGTTTCAGAATAAATTAAAGCCAAGTGGCATTAGGAAGCTTGGTCTGGTGGGAAGCTGTACTAAAAGGTTACCTAAGATCAAGGGCAGGTTACTTCTGGGGGTCAGTGTCTTGCTGATGGCAGGTGTCTGCAGGAGGTCGTGCTCAAGTACTTCCTATGATGTCACCCAGCACATTCCAGTCTCTTCTCTCTCAACCCTACTGGAATTGTAGAGCACGGCCCCGAATTCTTCTTCACAATGAACCGAAAGATCTCTGCTCCCTTCGCTTGAAGCTGGGTGGGCTTCTGATTGCCTTAGCCGATAGAGTTTTAAAGTGATGTGCTCTAGCTCTGTGCTAAGTGATGAAAGGCAACAGCGCTTCCTCCTTGTCCTCTGGGAAGAACTATTCTTGGAATCATCAGCCACCACCTAAGAGAGCTCTCTGCCTTGATATCACCAAACTACGGGAGAAGTCTGCACCAAAAGAAAAGGCTGTGTGTGGGTGGAGGCACTGAGTGATAGTTTCAAATGAACAGAAGCTTTGAATCAACCCAACTCAGACGCCAGGCATGAGTGAGGGCGCCTCCATCAGGCTCAGGCCAGACATTATGAGGCAGCAGAAAACCAGTCTACGCCTTCGCTGAAGTACGGATTCACACTGCATGTGTTGTACAAATGCTACAGCGCTGTTCGACAGGTGAAGAACAGTTCTCAATGGTTTTTCCGTTTGAGAAGCTCAGGGGTGCTGAAATGTTTTCCAGCACCGCGACAAACAATGCTGCCATGCAGCTCCTTACCCTTGAGCGCTAAGAAGAGAAGGAAGGAAACCGTGAGTCCAACAGTGGAGAGAGAAACAGGGAGCAGAAGCAGACGTCAGAAAACAACATCTGTTCAGAGACGACAAAGCAGAGTGACAGCCAAAGGGAGAGGCTGCAAATGTCGCCCCATTCCTGGCCTCCTGCCTGCATCTCAAGAAGACTGCCCGGGAGATTAAAAGAAAGATTTATGTATCTATGCACACAAACGCATGTGCACACGTACACAATGGGGCAGGGACAGACAGACCAAGAATGACTAGTCAAACTCTGTGTGGACTTGAGTCTTTTATTAGAAATGAGCTGTACTGTAAAGAACGAGGTTAGTGCTAAAATGTAAAATCACCCATGCTCAAAGAATTGTCCCCCGGAAACCCAGTTTTGCCTTTGATTGAAGCCAGTTCCATTTTACCCAAAGGAGATCTTTCCCCTTATTTCAAGACACCTCAGCCACCTAAGTTCAAAGAACAAATCTGAGTCAAAATAGATTTCCCTCAAACCAGAGCTTGCAAATTCAACAGAGCTTGACGTCCTTCGTGGATCAGGAGAAGGGATGATGGCTGGATCATTCTGAAACCTCATAAAATTCTGAACATCAAATATTGGATGGAGGCACTGAATAGTTGATAAACTTCCTCGGGTTTCTCTTCTTCAACCTACGTCAAAGGATTCTCTGAGGAATTTAGTAGGTTTGGATTTTTGTGTGGCCTTTTCATTTGTGTGTGATTTAGCCAACACCCTGGAATGGCGAATGTCTCCTCCTTGTCAGTGAAGCCTTGTAGATTCAGAAAAAGCCATCTTCCATTGAGGAGACAATTGTTTTCTATAGAGATGAGAAACAAATGCCCATGACCCGAGTCACCTCCTCCCAGCAGGCTTTTGCTTCGGCTTCCTCTGAGCAAACACAACGAAGTCCAGCACAGTCAATCCTGCTGCCCCACACTGGGCCCCTCCGCGGTTGCTATTTACCCTTCCTATTAATCTGTCAATGTTCTGGTCAAACACGCAAAACAATATGGTGGGCGCATAGTTAAGTTGGTCATTGCTAAGTAACTTAGGCCGAAGATGAAGAAATGGAACCCCCAACCCACGAAATGGGAGCCCTAATGCAATTGCTCAGACAGGCTCCACAATGCCGGGGCATGACAGTTTTCTCAGGGTGACTCTGATTTAACACCCCTCTCTCCGAAAAGAGTGACACCCCCCCCCCCACCGATGATTCAGTTCAGAATCTAAATTCAGATCATGTCACTGTCCCTATCGTTATAGGGTAAGACTGTCTGGACACGATGTAGAGAAGGGAGGTGTTAGAAGATGCCATTGCCCTGCAGCGGACAGGCTTATTTAAGAGTTTAGTTTGACACACAGATGAGCTCAAAACAGAAATATTCTTTGAGCCGAAAAAGTTAGAAGTCCTTGGTTCAGCACACTCTGAAAAGAAAAAAAAAAAAAAACACACACACACATAATTTCCTATGTCCAAAATGTAATCCAAATGCAGTCAAATATTTGAATACATTTAATAACTCATTTCTTCACTTCACTTTCCCACTACCCCAGGACAAGTCTTCAGCTGAAAGTGAACGATCCCTTGGGTGCTCATGTGTTTGAGCGCCTGATTTCCACCTGGCAGTGCTGTTCTGGAAGGTTGAACAACCTTTAGGAGCTGAAGCCTCCCTGGAGCGGACCACTAAGCCAGACCCACCTCCTGTCCAGTCTTTGCTTCCTAACTGCAAATGCAATGTGACCAACTTGCCACACAGTCCTGCTCTGGAGCCTTCTCTGTCATGTTGGATTGCATCTTCTCAAACTATAAGCCCAAACCAAGGATTGCTCCTTTTCAAGCATTTGGTCACAGTGAGATGAAAAGTAATGAATGCCGTCTCAACACAGAGTCCCGAACAACCACCTATATTCCGCTAGAATTAGCACAAAAGATGGAGCCCATCTGACATTCTAGCCCTGATGACACAAGACAAAAATATTAATCGACCAAACGACAAATGAAAGCAACAACTGTCTGGGCCGCACCCTGATAAAATCGCAGTGTGTGCATTTCCCTGCTGTGTTTTCAAGACGCCATCTGAATGGGAAGAGTGGGTGATTGATCGCGACTATGGGATGTCAGGACACGGCACAGCAAACTGACAGAAATATGGTTGGAATCAGGCTGAATAGGTACTAGGGAAATTCCCCCATGTGGCTATTCAGTAGCTATTTGATTCCTGACATGTAAAGAACTGCTCTGAGATATATCTGTTCACCTATGTCTAGATCACATGTTCATCTTGACAGACAAGATACTAAGAGACCATAGCTGGGCTGTATCTCCAGAACTAGTGGGAGCAGAGGAAGAGTTTCCTAAAATGAGCTTTGGGGGAAGGGAATGTTCTTGATGGGTAGACAAAACAATAAATGCTCCATGACTTCATGGGATGAAGAGATGACATAGGAAAAAAATATATATATGTATGTATGTTTGTATACATGAAGGATTTAACAACTGACACACAGTAAATATTCCGTAAGTGGCAGCAAAGATGTTCCTTACTTTTGTCCTGATTATTATCGATCTCTGTTCTCAAAAACATCAAGTAACAGGGCTGTTTATGAAAGGACACCTAATAGTACATGTGAGTTCATCACCACTAGTGTCAGCTTAAATCTGGCCACTGGAGTAGCATAATCTCTTAAACTATATATATATGGGTTTCTCTGTGTAGTTTTGGTGTCTGTCCTGGATCTCGCTCTGTAGCCCAGGCTGGCCTCGAACTCACAGAGATCCACCTGGCTCTGCCACCCGAGTGCTGGAATCAAAGGCGTGCACCACTGCCGCCCGGCCTAAAGTATATTTTTTATTGACTGGAACGATTCTATTCTCTTAGAAGGGACACTGGGAAACACAGAATAATCTTCAAAACTTACTTCACAAGTTAAAACAGACATTTAAAACAGACATTTCAGTCTTTAAAATAAACTAATTCCTCATAAAGCTTGATCTTCCAGCAAGCTTTGGCTTGTATAAGTAGGCAGATGACTACTACAAGCCCGGACACAACTACTACTGTTGTCTTGGGACAGCTGACCCTCGCCTTGCTACAACCATGGTGGTAGTTCTCACCACCAACACTTTATACCAGCTCAGCTCATGTTCCCTAAAGAGCAGAGGCCAGTGCTGAAACAGTGAAAGAATAAAAGCCCATCCCTCCCACAGCTGGAGCTGTCTCCAAGAAGCTACTGACCACAGAATGTAAGTGTGCCCTGGCTTTTAAAGGGCAGAAAAGTAATGTGCTATTTTACACACGGCATTGTCTGGCACACACTTTCAAAGACCATCTAGCTCATCTTCATAAAATACTTGGTTAGGATCCAGTTTACTGAAGAACACAGAACATTAAGAGGCAAATTGCATTGATACGTTTATTCTGTGTGTTAGGCACTTGGCTAGTTTCTGGGTGGCATAAGGAAGCAAAATCGGCCCACTTCTCACCTTCAGCAGGAGACCCTGACAGAAGAGAGAAGTTCTATGAAGAAAAAATGAGGAACAGTATGAGGTTAGAGAGTACAGGGCAAATTTTAGACACATGGTTCCTTGAAGGCCCTCTGAGCAGAGATATGAACTAAGAGTGTAAGCCATTCCACACCATGGAGAGCAAGTGAGCACAGAGGCTAGCGTGTGGAAAGATAGCCAGAGCAGAGCAAGCAGAGGAAGTGGGAAGTGATGCCCAATGTTCAATTTCCCCTCCAGATGCCTGTGCCCTCACACCTGCTGTCTGAACATGGTACCCTCCTGTGCCATGGAACTTCGCAACACTAATTAGTTGAGGATTGTGAAGTAGGATTAGCCTAGGAGAGCTCAAGGGTCCTTAACAGTTGAAGGGTGAGGTAGAGAGGCTGGAGAAAGGCCATTTGAGAGGGACTCAACCTGTGGCAGCTGGCTTTGAGGAGAAGGAGAAGCAGCAGGGGCCAAGCCCGGGTAGGGTCAAGAAGCTGGAAATGATAAAGAAATGGAAAGTCTTCAGGTAGTACCAGAGAACTGTCAACATCCAAATTTTTAGCCCAAAAGGTGTGTTAGACTTCTGACCTTCGGGGCTAAAAAGCATTTAAGCCACTCGGTCTACAGAGAGTGGTCCAGGAAGGATGGGTGGTGCCATCTCAGAGTTCTCACTTTCTTTACATGGCAGTAGATTTGGGGGGGCCTTTCTGTTCAAAACATGAGCTTGTCCAACTCAGGGACCCCAGCAGTAGCTTTAACCCCATACACCCCGCCTGTATGGCACACGTCACCTGAGCAAATACAACAATGTCAAAGAAAGTAGGGGCTGTACCTCCAGTTGCTTAACAGAAATGTAATGTTTTGTTGGAGTGGGGGAAAAAAATTGCATGTTCTGAAGGCATGCGCAATTATGCTCTCATCTGCGTATTTTACGCATCACTACAGACAGGCGAATACAAGCTAACAGGATGTTTCGAAATGTGAGACCAATATCGTTGCTTCAAGAATCAAAATGAACGGCTGACCTGGAGCAATCCCACTCACTGATCAAAAATAAATAAATAAATAAAAAGTCTCTTTCACACACTACCTGCATCCTGTGGCAGAGTCTAATATCTAGTTAGAATGCTTCTCCCATTCCTCCATACCAGTCACCTTAGGCATCCGTCTGTGAGTTCAGTCTCCTGTGACAACAGATGGAGAAAGAGCCAGTTACAGTGATGTAGTGATCTACTAAGACACTACATCAGCCTACCTAAAACGTTATTTCGTGACAATGAATTCTGATAACACTTTATACTTTTCCAAAATGTAAGATTATCTGCTTTTAAGACATAGATTCCCTGTTCTAGGGAATGCTTAGGTTTGTTTCAGTTTGTTGATTTTGTTTTATTTTTGCATTGGGATGGGTTTTTAGTTTTGGTTTTGTTTTTGACAAAGGGTATGTCTATGTAGCCCAGATTGGCCTCCAACTCAGAATCCCCAGTACTGGAGCTACAGGTGTGTGTATTTTTCAAATCACTTCCAGGGTATAAAAATGCAATCGTGTGGCTGAACATCCTCAGGACCATTAGGTAAACCCTTTAAAATGTGCTTGTAGACTGAGAGGGTCCACAACCCAAGGGCTGAGAATATCTTCAGACAGCATCTGCGGCCTCTAGCAGAAATTTCCCTGCTTTGATGTTTCCACCTGTGTGTTTGGAAAGTATCTCATCTTGGTTCATGACTTTCTTTATTCTGTACTATAAACTAGTACTAGTACACCTCACTGAAGCATGAAATTTGAAGTAACCTACAGCTATGTTCCCAGACCATGGTTACTCATATTTGGCTCCAGATTAAACTACCTCTTCTAAACGTTGGGGAGAATCTAAAACTGCAAGCTAATACCCTCACATTAACGATGAAATACGTGTTTGTAGATTACTGGAGACCTTTAACGTGAACGGTTGTGTATCTTGCTAATATTGTCAGCTCTTCTTCCCTCTTCCTTTCAAATATCTAAGCCCTAAGTTTTTTCTTGCTGCACTAGCTCGCATCTGCAATAGGTGAAGCTGTTGTGTACATGGCTGTTTTCCCCCAAAACAGACTTACTATGAAGGCAATATAGTAAGTCCACATTTGTGTAGCCCTCACTGTGGATTCTGGAACATTCTGGGATTTGCAAAGTGCTCTAGGTAGACAGGAGAGGCCTAGGGAAATTGGGAACATTCTGATCCATTAAAATGGCTCAGAAGGACAAGCCCTGTCTGTGTCTCCAGTAGTTTCCTGTGCTTTCGACTCTTGTTCATTTTTAATAAATAATTTTGTATTTGTAGTTCTTAGACCTGAATCTTAAGATATTTCTATTACAGAAAGCAAAATATGAAAGTGGCTATAAAGGGTTCACTAAGTAGGAAAAAAAAGAATGGGGTACAAAAAATAACACGAGACAATGCCGATAGATCCATGGGTGCACACGCTCAAGAGATGGAGCCCCCAAACATTCAGCCTTTCCACGAGTTGGATATTCATTATTGCTTCTGCTATTTAAAAGAATTGACGTATTTCCATGCTCAGGTACAAAGTACGCCATGTTTTTCTAACTCTTTTGTAGATGTCTTTACAATGTTGAGCAGACCCCCTTCCATTCTCAAGTTTATGAAGATTCTTGTTTTTTATTTTTAAAGAGGAGCAGATGATGAATTCTGCTCAGTGCTCTCCGCATGTTTTGGGACGACCATGTTTTCATTGTTAACCTGTTAATGCGATGTCATGCTAATAAAATTCACAACAGTAAGTCAGTCAAGCATCCAAGTCATAGCATGTTTCTGTTCAGTGCTGGGGTGCATTACTGTCACAACATTAATTCTATTTTTTTCTTCAGTGATCATAAGTAAAATCCACTCCAACCTCACCTTTATACCTTTACATTTCCATCAAGGTTATTTAGTCCCATAAAAGGACTTAGGATGGTCACTTTTCCAAACCACTCATAGGAGTCTATGTATGGTTAAAATTACTTTCTCTTACATACTTGAATAACTACTGATAAAAAACACCTTATTCTCATTGTTGTTTGGTTTTTCTTTGGGTGTTTTGCTTTGTTTTGTTTTGTGTGGGAGACATAGTCTTGCTATATAGTCTTGGCTGGACTACAACTCACTCTGTAGACCAGGCTGACCTCGAACTCACAGAGATCCACCTGCATCTGCCTCCCGAGTGCTGGGATTAAAGGCGTGTGCCACCACTGCCTGCCTGGAAAGCACCTTAACCATGAAACCCACTACTTTGTATGCTAACTTAAAGTTCTAACACTAACAACAACAGAAAGAGGTGTTGTATTGGTGAAATTATTAAGGCCACTCCATGTAGTTAAAAGGGAGATTTATTTTGTGGCATAACTTACAAGTGAAGGGATAGTTTACAGGGTCTGGGAAAGGTGTAGCACAGTTCGGCGTTGTTCTCTGGAGAACTCTGCTCAGTCTACCTCCAGCGTCCAGAGTCCAGGAACCAAGAGAGCCGGCGAGTCGGATCTTGGGTCTTCAGGGTCCTCTCTTGGCCCCGCCTTGTAGGCGTGACAGTTACCGAAGCCTCAATGGGGGTTGGAACTTCCAGATCAAAGCTGGAATGGCTTCCATCCCCAACCCTATAACCATCATCCATAACCCTGAGAAATATGAAACCTTAGGGAGAAGGGGCGTCGTTTTCTTAGAATTGTTTCCTGTTGTTTAGGGGGTGATGGTATCTCTGTTGGGTACTGTGAGAAAGCTCGGATAGTTAAATCTCAGTTAGACTAACTGTAGATTTCGCAGTAAGTCTCAGAGTAATAGGTAAGATTGTCTGAAATTCTGACAAGAAGTGTAGTATGATGATGATTACCATGGCATCATTCTGGATTGTGTAGAGTTGTTGTTGTTGGGGCCCCATCTTTCTTTTGGAGACTTCAGAGATTGTTATTGGAAAAACTTATTTTTTATCAAAATGGAAAGTTTGGATTTAAAGATGACATGACATGTAAGAAAGGATTCTGAGAAATCAAGAGTAAGCATGGAGAGAATTAAAATCTTGAAGACAATGGCCCCTTTTTATTGATTTCCTTCTGTTCCACACCAGAGGGTTCTTCTGGTATGGGACTGAAGAATCTCTCAACCTTTTTTTTTTTTTTTTTTTGCAATATACTTGGGTTTAGAGAAGGAGTGAGCCAATTCCATCTCCAAAGCCAGCTTGGTTTATAACTGAATTGGAACCACAACTTTTTTAGATTGATAGAGATATAGATGTTAGACAGTGAGATTTTACCCTGTGTAGATTGGTACCAATAGATTTTTTTTTCTTATTGTTGTAAACATCTGGATATCCAAGGCCTTATGATTTTAGGAAGATGGGTATTTCCATTATCCTGGAAAGACAAAAACAGAACCCTACCCCAACCTTTGATTGTTAAATTTTTCTTACAACTTGTAGAGATGTCACATTGGTGGATGAGCTTTTACTTCTCTTCATCAAGGGGTTTCTCCTGTTCGAATCGAATTTTTATTAATTTTGTTGGTATCCACAGCTTTTCTTCCCCTGCAGAGACAAAGGCAAAACCCTTCCCCAACGTAGGACATATCCAGGTTTCCATTCTGAGGTCAACACATCTTTGAAGTAAACCGGTTGGTTTAGCTCAGGATTTTTTTCTGTTGTCCAATGTCTCTCCGCAGCTGTTGTTCCTTTCTCATCAGCATTGAGAAAATTCAAGGTTAATAAAGCACTATGCAATCTATTTCTAGGAGTCATTGCTACCTGTTGCTGTTTATTTAGCATATCCTTTAAAGTTTGATTGCATCTTTCTATGACTGCTTGGCCTGTGGGATTGTGTGGTATACCTGTAACATGCTTTATATTGTAATAAGCAAAGAACTGTCTCATTTTATTGGAGACATACGCTGGGGCATTGTCTGTCTTAATTTGTATAGGTATTCCCATGATGGCCATAACTTCTAATAGGTGTATAATCACAGAATCAGTCTTTTTAGAACTCATAGGAGTCGCCCACTGAAATCCTGAATAGGTGTCAATGGTATGGTGTACATACTTTAATCTTCTGCAGCTTTCTGTTTCTCCTGAGAACAAAAGGCCCAGTCTCCCGGCTTTCGAATTCAAGGAAGGACAGACGCCAAATACCAAAGACATATTCCTAAAGTCTACTCATCTCGGGCTGCATTTCTGTAGGGTGCACTTTCCTGGAAATCTACTAGTTTTTTGTTATTATTATTACTCTTGAATGTTAACATTTCTATGTCTCATCTTGTATGTTTTTCCCAGATCTTATTAGTGAGAAGTGTTATTTGCCATTAGTGACCTTGTTCATTTCCACTGGCTCTACCCCTTATGTCTGTCCGTGTCTGATGGAACTGCTTACAATTTTCAGAACAGTCCCAACCAATACTGACACTGTCTTATTTTGTCACTCTAGTTCATGCGTCCCCTACTTTTTGTTGTTGTTAACTATGACGATGAATCTCAGTAAAATGGACACTTTATTTTCTCAGTGGCGGATGGTAAGAGAGGATAACGGGTAAGAATGACTAAAAACGTGTTCTATCCATGTGTAAAACTGCCAAAGAGTACACTTTAAAATATATTTTAAACTTTTATAAAGAGTAACTATTGTAGTAATAAATAAACAAGTAAATATTAAAAGTTTTTTTTAAAGTGGGTATGGTGTCACAGGCCTGGAGGCAGAGGCAGGTAGATCTCTGTGAGTTCAAGGCCAGCCTGGTCTACAGAGTGAGTTCCAGGACAGCCAGGGCCACACAGAGAAACCCTGTCTCAAAAAACCAAAACTAAGTTTTAAAAAAGAATAACTATTGTGCAGTGGAGAGATGCTCAGTGGTTAGGAGCACTGCTCCTCTTGCAGTTGACCAGGGTTCAGTTTCCAGTTCCCACCCACATGGTGACTAAAGCCATCAGTAATTCTAGTTCCAGAGGATCCGACGCCCTCTTCTGGCCTCTGTGGGTACTGCATGCACATAGTACATGAACTGCATGCAAGCAAAATACACATGCTTGAAATAAAATGTAGAACAACTATTGCACATTTGTGTCTTAGTTGGGGTTTCTATTGCTGTGTAAAACACTGACCAAAAGCAGCTTGGAGAGGCAAGGGTTTGTTTTGGCTTACAACCCTCAAATCACGTCATCACTGAGGAAAGTTGGGGCAGGAACCTGGAGGAAGAAACCTAAGCAAAGGCCACCGAGGAACACTGCTTTCTCCCAGGGCATGCTCACTCTGCTTCCTTACACACCCCAGGACCACCTGCCCAGGGGTAGTATGGCCACATGGACTGGGTTCCCCCATATCAATTGTTAAGACCCACAGGCTTCCCTACAAGCCAATCTTGTGGAGGCATTTTTCCAGTAAGATTGTGGTCCCCTTCTCAGGTAACTCTAACTTGTGTCAAGTTGACAAAATTAACTAGGACATATCTCATGGTTAGTATTTAATAGGATTGTTGGATGATCTTATTTATCCTACTGTGATGCATTTCTAGAATACCTAAACTATCATTAAACAATACCCTCTTAATATATCCTGTGTACACTCAAGTACTTATGGATGCTAGGCAAGTGCTCTACCACTGAGCTACATCCTCGGCCCCCAAAAAACACATGTATATTTAGACGATCAAGACTCAAAGCCCTTTTAGGAGCTAATTATCCCAAGGCATTTTTCTTCATCTCTGCCATTACTGTAGCTCTAACCAGGGCTTCCATCTCTCCTTAAGTCATTTCTGATTATCTTTCCCATTAATACGATATTTTGTTGAGGCTCTTGATTGTATTGCCATGAAATTTTACACAGTGATTTCTTACATTTGAGAGCTCTTTTACACACTTGAGCAAGAGAAAATTAGTTCCTGCATTCTATTTCCTTGGAAGCAGCTGTGCTCCCTAGAGGAAATATTGAAACAAATACCAGGGCTGTAGAGATGGTTCAGTAACTATAACACAGCTGCTCTTCCAGAGGACCCAGGTTCAAATCCCCGTCCCCACATGGCCACAAACAACTCTCTGTAACTCCAGTTCCAGGGGATCCAATGCCCTCTTCTGACTCCATGGACACTGAACATGTGTGCTACACAAGTACAGATGCAGGAAAAATACCCAGCACTCGGGAGGCAGAGCCAGGCGCATCTCTGTGAGTTCAAGGCCAGCCTGGGCTACAGAGTGAGTTCTAGGACAGCCAGAGCTACACGGAGAAACTCTGTCTCTAAAAAACCCAAAGAATGAATAAATAAATTAACTAATGAATACATCTTTTTTTAAAAAAGCATACGTATTCTTTCTTTCAGCATATAACTGGTTAGATGGGAGAAAACCTACACTATTTGGCTAAATTTACCAGGACCTTTAAAGAAAAAGTTATAAGAGGCCTAGAGAGATGGCTCAGTGGTTAAGAGCACTGGCTGCTCTTTCAGAGGACCCAGGTTCAAATCCCAGGACCCACATGGCAGCTCACAACTATCTGTAACTCCAGCTCCAGGGGATCCAACACCCTGTTCTGGCCTCTGCAGATACTTCACACATGTGGCACACATACATACATACAGGGAAAACATTCACACACAGAAAACAAAAGTAAATCTGTTTTTTAAAAAGAGAAAGAAGGGGTTTGGGGATTTAGCTCAGTGGTAGAGTGCTTGCCTAGCAAGCACAAGGCCCTGGGTTCAATCCTCAGCTCCAAAAAAAAAAAAAAAAAGAAAGAAAGAAAGAAAAGAAGAGAGAGAGAGAGAGAGAGAGAGAGAGAGAGAAGTACAGCAGGAGTCTCACCCAGCCTTTGCTCTTGTCTTGGGTCGTCTTTTACTTCCCTGGACACAGATGCTCATACCCAGCATCTCACCTGCTTCTCCATGACAACCAGACTTTGCGGGTGCAGTAGCTCACCCTGCCGCCACCCTTCTACCTACCCCAGCTCCTGTGTGTGTATCTGAGGAGATGGGGAAGGTGTGATGGCGTCCCTGATAAGCCCTGCACCCGCAGACCGAGGCAGGAGAATCGTGATTCCAGGCTTAGCCTGGGCTGCACAGAGCAGAGAGGGTAGGAGGGAAAGAGACAATGAGGAAGAATTTATTTACTGAATTCTCAAGGTAATCCTTAGCCTATTGGAGACGCTAAAACATTCTCAGTTTCAGGGGTGTGTGTGTGTGTGTGTGTGTGTGTGTGTGTGTGTGTG
>CABHPQ010157022.1:17003-36960 GCA_902168405.1 Peromyscus aztecus | reverse complement strand
TCCCTACTTCAGTGAGAATTCCCCAGATTCCTTTTCCACAGAAAGAGCTGGCTCCTGGCATTTATAACTCTAGAGTCAAAAGGGCTTGGAATGAGAACTATGTGGACTCCCCTCCTCCCACTCTGTGTGTCTCAGTCCCCGGTGTTGTTTTTAAAACACTGAATCTTTACTGGGAAGGAGCAGAAATTTAGAAAAGAATAGTGAGTAAAAATGAAGAAAAGAAAGTGTGTGGGGGGGGGGGGGGGGGGGGGGGTGGGTGTGTATGAATGTGTGTGTGTGTGTGAGTGTGTGTGTGTGTACACGCATGCATGTGAGTGTAAGTGGATGTGTAACGTGTGGACACACGTGTGTGGAGTCCAGAAGTCAAC
This sequence comes from Peromyscus aztecus, assembly GCA_902168405.1. Classification (NCBI taxonomy): domain Eukaryota; kingdom Metazoa; phylum Chordata; class Mammalia; order Rodentia; family Cricetidae; genus Peromyscus; species Peromyscus aztecus. Next base: position 36,592 of record CABHPQ010157022.1, on the reverse strand, counting down.
CTCAGGTGCTGTTGTTCAGGCTCCGTCCATCTTGTCTTCTGAGATGGGATCCCTCACTAGGATCTGAGGCTCAATTAGGCTAGGCTAACTGCTCCCTGAGCTCCACCTCCACAGCCCTGGGATTAGAAGTATGTGTCACCATGCTTTCTGTGTGTCCAGCTTTCTGTGTAAGTGCTAGGGATCAAACCTGGGTCCTCACGCTTGTGTAGAGAACACTTCACTAAGTGAGCTTTTTTTCCGGCACCAGGAGGGGGTATTTGTGTTTTGAATGATAAACATGAGATAAGAGACAGAGGTGCTGATGTGTGTGCTTGGGCAGAGGAGATGGAAGCTGAGGACTGCCTGACAAGAAGACCTTGGTCTCAAGCAGAGTGGGAGCGCGTGTCAAAAGTGGGGGTTCACTAAGTAAGGTAGAGATCAGAAACTGTGGGTGTCTTGCAGGAGACAGCACTGAGACCACCCACACCAGGGTCTCCCACTTGAAGGTTGGGCTCACTTTGCCAACAGTTTGCCTAGGACAGACCTGCCCTCACCTCAAACCTGGGACACAATTGCTCTTTTCTTTAGAGGAGTGTGCCACTCAGGACAGAAGTGTGTCTCCGTGGGTGGCTGTTGCTCTTGTCTCCACCCGCCTCTGAACTTCTCCTCACCTTGAGTGCGCCCTCTCTCCCTGATAAACATCTTCAGTGGTCTGTGCTGCAAGGAGAGTGGACCAGGTGGATTGTTTTTCATCTGTCTGGAATTTAATGCTAAATGGGATGCTTAACTCCGAGGCCACCTTCATAATCTAGTGTGTGCATTACAAGGGCTTATCACACATTTTATAGCCAGAAGCAGGCCAGACTTAAGTGTTGGGAGATAACGCACTTGAGCGTTTAAACATATTAATTGCCTTCAAGAACCAGGAGGGGGCCTCAGGGCAACAGTGGTTCCTGGGTGACAGATGGCAGTATACTCACCCCCCAGCCCCCTGCCACTTCACCCTACTTCTCTTCCTCTTGTTACTCTACCTCCCCAGTACCCTCCTATCTTCTGAGGAATACAGTACAGAGAAGTATCTGCGATCGCGTTTATTGTAAACATCTGTGTTCCTATCAGTACTCAGCTAAAGCACCCACCAAAGCCGGCCAGTACTATCCCATGTCTCTGCGTGGCATCGTTTTACTTGCTCCTTGCCTCTTGACTTTGAATTAGGCAAAGACTGGTGTCCTACATTTACAATGTATGAATGAATATTCTGTAACGTTAGCGTATACACTCAACTTGGCAGGTAATGATGGTAAAGACATTCATTCATCATTTGTGACTTTATTCATTCTGCTCATGTGAGATTTACTGAACAACTTGTATATGACAGACACTTAAGATTATAACAATGAGTACAACAAACCAAAGCCTTGTCCACAGGAAAGTCATATCCTGATTGACTTTGTAGCAGATGCCTGTAATTCCAGCACTCGAGAGGCTGAGGCCTGGGCTGTGAAGCCAGATGCTATCTATAATAACCAAAACCATCACCAACAATAACAACAAGGTCAAAAGAGGCAAGAAAAAGCAATTTGCTGGATTATGTGGCACACTCACTTTTAATTCCAGTTCTCTGGGGGCTGAGACAGGGGGATTACAAAAGTTCAAAGCAAACCCAGGCCACTACATGGGCTACATAATGAGACCCTAGCTCAAAAAAAAAAAAAAAAACCAAAAAATAATTAAATGCTTAGTCTGTTATATAGAATTTTTGTTCTAATGAGAAAATTAGAGATAGAAGGTATTCAGAAAACGAGGATCTCTAGGGACCCCTCTTAAAAGTTTACTTCTCTAAACTTTACTATTTAAAACTGACTTTATTATGGTATAATTTATGCACTGTAAAATTTACCCATGTGAAGTACACAGGTTAGTGACTATATATACATATACATCCCAGGCCAGGAGCTTTTGACCGGTTTACAGTGCAGGCATGAGGACCAGGCCTCAGATCCCATCAGAAAGGGCTTGGCTACCCCATAGCCTCCATGCCACTGTGGCACCAGCAGTCACCATCTTACCCGGCAGGTGGGTACCGTAGCATCCAGAGTCCAGCACTGAGTCCGACAACCGTTCTCCGTCGGTAGCCTGTGTGACACTTCCCAGCACTGTAGACACTAGCCAGGGGAGAAGCTTTCAAGTCAGTTCCAGCTTGACTTCTCTATACTCTGCTACCAAAGCATGTTGTGTCTTCAGCAATGGGTATAACCACTAGTTATGGTAGGCAACCAAGAGCAATACAACAGCCTGTGCTGTTTGGGGGTACCTCCGAGGTACCCAAACCACAACTCACAAGGAAGTATCTCATATCTAGAGCTGAGATTTTATTTACTAACTCATGTCTTCTGGGGAAAGCATTGTTCAAACTCCTTACAAAACTAATTGTAATTTTTAGTTAGTTTACAAAGTAGTGGGTTTCCATAACGATTTTTCATATATCCCCAGCTTTGGCTAGCCCAACCCCCCATCTCTTTCTTCTCTCCTCCCTAATTAATAACAATTAGTTTATCTATTCACACGTTGGTGCCTTTCTCTCTACTTAATTAACATGTTGTAATTACTGGAATATACAGATTGTTTGATTTTAAAATATTTTCTTTTAAGTGTAACATTTGGTCCATCATAGAACCAGCTTCTTCTGACTGAATGCATTTTTTCACTTGGGACTACACTCTCTCGGTTTGCTTGTTGGCGCGTCTGATGATCTATGACTGAATTCTGGATATTGGGTATGCTAGCGGGATCTGTTGATTGGCACCTCTCAGTAGAACTTCCTCTCACCTCCTGTCTCTTCTTCACGAATTTTACAGTCCTGAGCTGACTGTTCACTTTTCGTGATCTATTAGACATTTATTTCTGTATGTGTGCATGTGTGTACCACAATACGGGTATGGGGGCCAGAACAATTTTCAGGAGTTGATTCCTTCCTTCTACTTATAGGTCCTGGGAATAGAACTTGGCAGCAAGCACCCTTACCCCCAGAGCCATCTTGCTGGTCCTGGTTTCCATTTTCCCCAAGCTATTTTGTGTTGTGTGTAGTGACAGTTTGTGGGGATAGGCTGGTGCAACCCTCGTAACTCCATCACAGACAGCAATCTGAGGAGATTCCTTTCTCATAGCAGTGTGCAGGATAGGAGAGACAGATCCTTGAAGGAAAACAGTTTCAAGCAGAGAGAGCATCAATGGGAAGGGCTGGAGGTGGGAGCAGGCTTGGTCCCTTAGCAGCAAGGAAAAGGCAGGGACTCCAGTAAGCAAAAGAAATAACTTTAAAAATGCAAAGAACAGAGCAAAAATGTCCCTTGATGCCACACTAAGAAAAAACATTATTATCCTGTGTGTCTTTTCAAAATCAGATTGATAGAAACTTATTGTCCCTTGCCGTGCTTTTTTTTTTCTACTTTATGTATCCCATTTCCCTATCTTACCAAGGAAATTTGTAAAACTTGCCTTCCAAGTGATGTGCTGTATTTGTTTGCTGACCCAGGGGACAGACGTGAAAAGAGCCAAGGAACAGTGCACAGCTGAAGGTAGCCAATGGCTGGACGACACGTCATTAGAGGAAGGAGAAACTACCACACTCAGAGGCTGAACACTTGCTCCTACAGGGCTTTTGCTTGTGCGGCGCACAACTGGCTCACCCATCCAATGGCAAAGACATAGGACAGGATGGGTGAAGACAGGTCATGGAGAGTCTCAACAGTGATGACAATAAGCACTGTTTGAAGCACTCAGGCAGAGCACTCATTAACGTGGATAAAGAGGCCAATAATGAAATCCTCAAAGGATGTGGTAGGTGAGGCAAAAGCGCTACTAAACACAGCTGCAGGCTGCCAAAATCCCCAGGCTCGCTGATGAGCAATCTGGGGAGAAGCAAGTAGAGACGAGGACGAGGACGTGCGCAATAGGAAGAAAAGGAAAAGGTCTCCAGGCTGTGGAAGCCTGGCCACCTGCCGAGCTCTGCACCTGCTGTCTTCCCCACATCCTGGGAGGGCATGTTGGTCCTCCCTCCAACTCCCTCCATCTCTCCACAGTGAAAGAAACCACAGAGAAGTGACGTTTTCCGATGCAGGAATCGATACCTGTGTGGCACATAAGTCCATTGGAGGTTAATAACGAGGCTTGCTCATTTCCAAAATATCTAAAGGCACCGTGGGGGAAGGTGTTGGGAAATAAACTGACTAATTAATCAGGCCCCTCACATTAGGTTTGGTTGGGCTTCTATTGCCCAATACCACTTGCCTATGCCCCCAAGCCTCTTTAGAAACAGCTTGGAGTTGAAACACAAGTTGTTGGGTTACTGGTACTTTAAGATGGAGTCTCGAGTAACCTATGCTGGCTTCAAACTTGCTCTTTGGTTGTGGGTGGGCTTGAACTGGTCAACCCCCAGCCTCCACCCCTCCAGAGCTGGCATTACAGGTGTGCACCACCACATCAGGCTCACACGCCGTTTTCAGATGGAATTCAATGTGTTTCACCTGCTTCCTTCTTTGTAACCCGCAGAGCAAGCCTCAGAACAAACTGACTGCCTTTGTTCCTTCTTCCCTTCTCTCCTCTTTCCAAACTGAAGGAACCATTGCTGGTATTGCTGTTTTCTTCCTCAAGGTAGACTACAGTCTGTTTTCATTATTCAATTAGAATTGACATTCAGTGCCCTTATATAAAAATAAGATGGCATTTTCATAGAATTTACACACATCCTCCTGGGTAGTCTAAATCCTTTCTAAATTACTCTTAACACCGAATACAGTGTAAGTTTGTGTAAAACAGTTGCTACAACTGTGCTGTTTAGGAAATGATAACAAGAGAACAGTCAGGACACTTTCAGCATCCATGGAGGACAATTTTTTTCAGAAAAATTTTCACCCATAGTGGGTTAAATCAAAGGCTATGGAACCCAGCCAAGAAGGGCAGACAGAGCAGTTACGAGGGGACTGTTTATTCTGCCTAACAGAAATTAAAGGGCTGTGCCTTTGTTGCAAAGCCCCCTCCTGAGACCTTCACAGTATGCTGAAACTCCATCCCCTCCTGAAGCAAGCATCCACTTGTTACAGTACGTGTGCCTGGCTCAGGGGTGCTTAAAGCACAGCACCTAGGCCCTGGCCTCTGAGACCTCACATCTTAGTTGGGAGGTCAGTTAAGCAGAATGTAAGATGTGCTATAGTCAAGTTAGTCACAGAGTTTGAGGAATGTTGAGGATGGTTTCTTGAGAAGGGATGTATGGTTTTAAAAGGAGGAAACAGCACTGTGGGTATGGCATTATAAGAACATCTGGGTATAACTCAGGATGATGGAGAAGAGGTGAGTGCTGTCTGTCATAACAAGGAGGCTCCCTGTCCTAGAGATAATGAGGAGACATCGGCAAGTTTTAAGGTTAGTAGGTATGGGAATGGTTCATAATCAAAAATACATGGTCAAGGTATTCCTTGAAGTGTGGGCTGCAAGTCTGAGACCAGCCTAGGCTAGAATATGAAACCATGTCTCAAAAGAGAGAGGGAGGAGAGTGACAGAGACAGAGAGAAAGAGAGAGAGAGAAAGACAGACAGACACACATACAGAGAGACAGAAAGACAAAAAGAAAGAAAGACAAAGAGAAAGACAGAGACAAAGAGACAGACAGAGAGAGAGACAGAGAGAGCAGGAAGAAGAGGGTTCCTGTGTCATCACTGACTGTACTCCAGCATAGTTACAGCCTTCTTAATCTATGAGTTGGAAGTCTGACCAGAAACCAGCCTTTCCCTCTTTTGACAGGAAGGTAACGGGACTACCAGCTCCAGGTAGAAACAAGATCAAAGGCGGTTCGCAGATCTCACTGCCCTCCTCTCCTAGGAAATAACACACATCAAACAGACTGTGCAGTGGTGGCCACTGATACCAAATGGTTTTTGCTTTTGACATTTACATCTTTCATCCTAAGGGCTCATGAAAGACTCCACTTCTGGTTCTCACTTGGGCCAGTGACAAAGCTTTTCATGTATGCCAACCTAACAATCAGCCATTACACCCTAAGACTTAGAGCCGACCAGCTGCAAAACAACTATTACTGTGTTTGAACTAAGCTGCATCCCAGCACTGCCTTCTCCCCAGCCCATGTGCCTGGGCTTGCTATTGCCACAGGAAGAAAGCCCCTGTTCCCCAGGGAGGTTTCATGTTTCTCTGCCTGTTTCAACAGCAATAGGTAGAAGATCTTAGGTCAAACACCAGTGCATTACAGACCCGCCCACGAGGTCCAGTCGCCCCCTTCTTGTACAGAAGAGTGACCTTGTGAAATGAACCCAGTGACTATGGTCAGACCAGCCTGGTGTCCCACATGGAGACTGGAATGGGGGTGTATTATGAAGAACAGGAAGAAGATGATGCTTGCTAGACTGTTTTCAAGAGTCTGGTTTTGACCTTGCTTATTTTTAGCATTCAATATTATGAACTGTCACTATCCAGAAACATTTGTTGGGCTGTTTAGTTTTGCAGCTTTTAACATTGCTTAGGAGGCAGATGCAGGCACGTTTTTGAAGTTTGAGGCCAGCCTGGTCTACAGAGCTAGTTCCAGGACAGTCAAGGTTACACAAAAAAACCCTGTCTCAAAAAGCAAACAAACAAACAAAAAAGTTTCTAAGTTATACATCCCAAACACCATCACACTGTATTAAGTAATGATTAAGTAATGACTTACATGTCCATACCTCATCCCCCCACCAAAAAAAAAGCAATCCTAAATTGCATTGACTACATCAGACTCACCAGCTTTCATAACTCAGAAGCACTCCACACAGTGACAGCTGTCTTCCTTCCTAGCCTTGTTGCAAACAGAGGGCCCCTGGTCACTGTTGCCACCTAGCCTTGTGGCAGAGGACTGGACTACATTTCACTACTTCAGGAAAATATCCAAATTCAAAATTCCAGGCATGACTTCTAGTCATTGCACACAGCCTTCTTACTATCATAACCTCTCCCCCAAATCACTAAATGTAGTTATCATTAGGTGTAAGGCCACCTGCAAGCTTCTTTCCCTGTCCTGAATTTAGTTATCTACCCTCTGCACCTGACTCACCCTTGCTAGGTGATAACTTGAGGGTTTGGAGAGGAATTCCTTCATGATCTAGTTTCTCAGCCCTACACAAATCACCAACTTTATCTTTCTAGGAGGAGGAAAAACATCTTTTGAGAAGTTCTCATACCTTACTCCTTCAGCTCAGTCCCCATGGTTCATACCAGTCATTCAAATCAGTGTCCCCAGGAGCTCCAATGTGAGCCACACAGAAAACACCTAAGGGGGAAATGTTGGGGTCTGGTTCAGTTTGTGGCTTAGTATTCTTTCTGCATTTCTGGAAACATGGATAGATGTGGCTCTCGGGTGTGATTAGGGATTTCTCCCTGAAAATCTTTGTTCATTGTATCTTCACAAGAATCCATCTACAAAGATTAATATAAGCACCTGTCTATCAAATGGATAGGGGAGAAGATGGGCCCTCATAATCAGTTCCCAAAGGAATACTAGGTTACCAAGGAGACACCAGCAACCCCAGAATAGCCTGGAGAGTAACTCAGTGATAAAGTACTTTGCCTCATACACATACCAGACCCTAGGCTACATCCTTAGCATCAAGAACATGACAATAAAGAGCATAACAATAGGCTTTGGGACACCTACCTTATCTTTTATAAAAAAAGAAAGAAATGGGATTTACCTACCAGGAGGCACCATAATATTTCAGTGTTTAAGAATCTGGCTTGAGAGCTTCAGACAAATAGACAAAGAATAGGAAACATGTCCTTTTTGTTTCTGCTTCCTTTTGGATCTCATAGACATGCACCTGAATAATAATAATGTTGGGATTTTACCTTCTGTTCCCAGAAGAATTTGTACAATTAAAGTAAGCACAAGCTGTCTTTGGTCTCTAGAGTGCATCTTCAGGTCCTCTACTCTATTCGGATGCTCGCCCCCTGACTGCATGATAGTTCACCTTCGCTGTCAGTTTCACTGGATTAGAATCACCTAGGAGACGCACGTCTTGGTGTGTGTATGAGGATGTTTCCAAAGAGGCTTAGCTTGGGAGGGAAGCACCCTGAATGTGGCTGTCACTCCCCCATGGGCAAGGGTCCTGGAAGAGATTCAAAAGAGGACACTTGAACACCAGCACTCATCTATTTCCTGACTATGGATGCTCCTTCCCCAACAAGAAGGACTATACCCTCTAACTGTGAGCCGAAGTCAGTCCTCCATCCTGCCTCCTGCTCAATCTCCTAAGACCCCTTTATTCACTTCAAGTCCCCAGTGCTATCTGCTCTGGTCAAAATAGCTTTCTGATCCATTATCTGTATCGATGTACCAACTGCTGTTTATGAGTCAAAAGGCCTTTTCTCTCCCGAAGTTAATGTCATATCAACATGGACAAAAATCTTACCTATAGAAGTGGTATATAACTACAGGATGCCAATTATAAACGAGAGGAATAGCTGATCAGAAGCAGGTTATCTCAGTGTGACTGTCTCTTATATAGACTTTCACTGTCCAATAACTATTAGCTGTATGCCATGATTAAGCTTTCATGAATTAAAATTACAAAATAATAAAACCCAGTTCTTCAGTCAGACTGGCCCTATTGGACAAAGTTGATAGCCATATATCTAGTGCCTACCATACTGATGAGCACAGTTAGTGAGCATTTCTTATCTCAGAGGGAGTTCTTCTAGGCAGTGTATATGGAGACAGTGACCTTCTTGGCCTAGGCAGAAACCAGCCATACCTCTGAACTCCGTATAGGGCTTCTCAACTTTGACTCTACTGACAGTTTGAACAAGCTCTTTCTTGGTTGTAGGAGGCTACCATGTGCACTGTAGGGCGTTCAGAAGAGTTGGTATCTATCCCCTTGCAGGTTAGTAGTGCACAATCCTCCCAATTCCAGCTATCAGAAAATGTCTCTGTATCCCCTGGGGGGCAAATCTGACCCCAGCTGAGAAACTATGCTAGGATAGCAGAAACAATGGAGGCCACAGAGGGCTTAACAAACATGCTTATGAGCAAGGTGAATTCAGATTTGTGAATGCTGAGAGGTAGAGACATTGCAGGGGGTAGGTCAGGTACATTATGTGCTCTTAGAATGTAACAGATGAGAAGAATTTAAGAGTGACATTTATAGCCAGAAAGGTATTTTTCCCTTGACTTTGGGATTTTTCTTGATGCCAAAATGTCATGTATGTCAAAGCCCTTAGAAAATGCAGGGAATATTGTAAATACAAAGAAAGGTAAAAGGAAAAAAAAAAAAAAGGCCCAAGGGAGAGATTGTAAGGTGAGTCAACTTCTTCCAGTGAAGGTGAAGGGTCTTGCCCTCTGCGTCACTCTGAGATTTCCACCCCAGTGTGTTAAGCTCCCATATCCCCAAATGGCCATTTGCACACTAAATGGCCATTACTGCCTCGTCGCAACATGAGGGCTATAAATTCTAATCCCAAGCTGCGTCTCTCTTCCCAGGAACAGAGTCATAAAAATGTTTGCCCTTACATGAGTCTTTGGCATGTGCTGGGTCACATTTGCATATCTGTCCCTGGGCCCTCTTGAGAACTTAGCGCTTCTCCCTGACCCAGGCAGGATTTTATGTGCCACACATTCCTTTCCATCATGACATCATGTGTGTATCTCACCATGGGATTCTGAAGCAAGGCATTGGGAAGACTTAAATGTCTTAAACAAGCAAATGGTTTTCATTATTTAAGATTTTAAGGAAATCGGGTTCTGAAATATTTACGGTCGGAGCCCCCTTTGTGGTTCCTTGCTGACCTCTTCTTTCGGGAGTCGTCTAGTAGAAAAGGAGAGCCCTTGGCCTGCTCCCCAGGGGACCACTAACTCACAGCAGAGCTGGGCCAACCATGGTGTGGGAAGACGGCCGAAAAGCTCATTGGCCCTATACTCCTAGCTAAAATGAATGGAACTGAAGCCAGAACAGGGCCAAGGCTGACAGGGGCTGAAGGCTCACCCTGGCAGTGGCATGCCTGCTTCATGGGTTCAACTCGTGTTCTGCTTTGGGGGATGATGGCAATGATCTCACAGGAAAATAAAGACAATGATTCAGCAATTGTCATGGCACTGAGATAAAAGAGAAGCCACCCCACAACGCACTGTGTGTACTTGAGCCTGCGGCAGAATGAGTTTCTAGATGAGTTCTGAATGACGTTGACATAGTCCTTACATCAGAGTTGTGGAAACCAACACGCTACACTGTCTAACGGGTCCAGCCTCACACAAAGTTCTCCAGTATAACCTGAACCAGTGTAGAATGGCCAAAGAGTTCTTTCCGTGGAACAATTAAAGGCAATTCTTAGATTTTGTTTTCTCATAGAAGGTGCCTTTGACAGTTTGAGTAAGATAAATCTTCATTATAAGGGTGTCACCGAGCAGAAGTTGCTAAGTGGTGTCCTGGTCACATCACCCACCCACCACCCCCCACATTTCCCAACACACTGGGTGGATAGCACATCACAAAGTCCATTGCCCTAGAAACTAGAATGTTAATGGAAGTCATGGGGCATTTAGCAATAGGCATGTCCTTTGCTTTTTCTTCTCTCTGCTTCTGCTATTCTAAGTCTGTGGAGGTGCCCCTCCAGGCTGCTCATTCCTTGGCCCCAGAGTGAGATCATCTGGGTGGAAGAGAGGAGGCGAGAATGAGCAATTGCACAGAAATTCCATTCCTGCTCCCTGTTCATATCCTGACGTGAATACACCCTAAAAATTTCCCCAGGGGTGGGGCAAGAAGCCTTATGTAGGAGGGAAATTATGCCCAAGGCAACGCTCCCTCTGCCTCCACAGGCACCTTGTCCAGGTGCTTCTGCCCGCTTGCTGGCTCCCTTTCATGGTCTAGCACCTCTCTATGTCCCTATGTCACAGAGGGGGAAGGTGACACTAGAGTTGTCTAGTGATCAGAGACATTAGAACTGGGTCTGGATAAAAACAGCAGCATCCATTAATGTGGTTTTCAACCTCACCACTTAGAGGTCCACTGGTCATAAATATAACAGGAAGGATCCCCAAACTGCCAATACCTTCCAAAATAATAGCAGAACTATTAGATTTACTTTAATAAAAGATACAAGTTATATCAAAATGTCAGGTTTTCTGTTTGGTTTGGTTTGGACTGGTTTATTTTACTGAAAATTGCATCAGCTTCAGGTAGCGCTAGTTATTGAATGCCGACCAAAGGCTCTGATTAACAGAACTTCTCCTTGGTAGAAGTCACCTAGCCTTACTTGATGCGATTATTTTGAAACATGGAGACATTAGAACGAGGTCCTTGATGACAGAAAAGCTAGGGAGACTCGAGACACAGCAACACTGAGTGGCTTGCTGGAGATCACGCCAGCCCTGTCCTGTGACTGCCTGGACCAAGCCATGACCAGGATGGTCCCCACTAGACCCTGCTGTCTTGGCCTAACTATCAGTACTAATCTTTGTCATCCTAGAAGGGGTTCTAGTCTGGAGAAAATGTGTGATGTCACTCTATCTAAAATACAAGTCTTCGTAACTATGGACTCGGCACTTTTCCCGTTACACAACTCAGCCTCTTCTCTCTTTTTTGTGGTTCTCAAAATGGTTCCTCCTGTCTGAGCCCATCTGTTATGTGTTTGCAAATTAGTCATTCTCAAAGTTTGGGTGGCTGTAAGTGACACTCCAAACCGAGACTTCCCAAACCATGGGTCCTTTTGTTCCTGGGACGATGAGGAAACAAGATACCAAAGGGTGGGATCAGCCAGGCACCAGGCAAATCCACAGCCTTGACCACACCTTAGACAACCATTCCTGTGCTCCCAAGTTCTCAGTGATAAAGCCTGGGAAAAGTAGATGGTAGGGAAGGTAGTGGATTCTTATGGGGGTTTCTTTTGTTTATTTGTTTTTAAATGCACACAGAATTGAAGAGAAATGCAATATAAAATCCCACCCATTCGGCTCTGAAAGTCCCATATGTCAGATGACTCAATATGAAACTCTTAGGCTGGTAATACTTTGAAATCCTCTGTGAACAATAAAAGCTAAGCATGAGAAAGGAAGGGTTTCACACATATATACACACAAGAAAAGGGAAGATAGAAAGGAAGGAAAAAAATCCTTTTCTCATCTGCCTAACGGAGTAGAAGATACCAGTACCCTGAATCTGTCTATTAATACCACCCTCATGGATTTCCTACACGTAATGTAATTTGGTGGAGTTCCTTAATCACAAGCTGGGAGGAACCAGCCATGAGTTGGGAGGACTCACAGCTGTGCACTTGACTCATGCCAGTGCCAGTGCGTGTGAAGCAGACCTTTTGATAACCGGGTCCATTGGACGTGGGAGCGACTTGTTAAAATGAAAACCCACTCTATGTAGTAATGGGAGATACAAACGAATCTTTTGTAGCCTGAGGGACTTGGTAATGCTGTTTAATTAGAAGGGTGTTGGACAGAGGAGTCTCTTCCTAATGAGCACTCTTCCTGACAGCCTTGGAAAAAACTATTCGGCAAACATTATTTAATTCAGGCTCAAGAACACAGTCTCTGCTGCCAGCAAACCTGGGTTTGACTGGGTTCTACTAACAGGGAGAGGTGAGCTCTTGAGTGAACTAAACCTCCTTTAGCTTCATTGCTCCAATTGCGCAATGAAGACATTGGCTTCCGGTATAGACTACTAAGTTATTAGGAAAGAGAAGGCCATAGATAATACATATAAAGTGCTCAGAGCCTAGCTCATGAACCACCGTTACGTTATTATTATTTAAACAACCAAACTCTTTTGAGACCAAATGCCAAGTATTGCACAAGACAATGGGGGCTCACCAACAAGTGAGGCAAAAGGTCTGTCTGGGAGACCCAGTTGCCCAGGGGAGGCAACTGGTAAGCATACAGATACCTATATGGGGATTCTAAAGCAGAATAAAGCAGAAAAGACCAATAGTTAGATAATAATTTATTGACTTATTTACTGATTTACTTAAAGGACTACCTGTTTGCCAAGCATGACTTCACTTGCTTCCTGAAACAGAATGACCTGGAGAAACAGCTGACACAATGGGCCGTTGCCCTTAATTTGCTGCCCTTAACCATGTACGCTTCTGTAAAATCTGCCTCGCTTGCCCATCCCACCTCGTGTGGTAGAGCATAAAATGAGAATGCAGACTGGACCCAAGATTGAAGCCTTTCAGGAGCTGTCCTGGCTTCGTCCACTGGGGACATCTCTTTTCTTCCCCTCTCACTAGCGTCAGAGTGACTAGTCCAGAAGGAGTCCCAGAACAGTTCTAGGCAGAAGGGGAAGAGTGTTTAGGGAGATGACATAGACTTTTCTTAGCTATTGCTATTTCTGTTGACTTTTAAAGCATGGTTAATATCCTCCACACACGGAGGATAATGGTCCTGAGGTAACTCCTACTGAGTGACCTTTACCTAAGTGAGTGGAAAAGGTGATCAATGGCTTGGCTCCAGCTCAGCTATTGAGGAACAGATTGTGACTAACTCTAAGCTTACTATTGCTTAGCTTTATCTTGCACTCTCCCATCAAAACAAGCAGATGGAATTAGGAAGCATGATTTCCTAAGGACCAAGCCACCTGATCTGTACTCACTTGGTCACTGGTGGTCAAAATCTGCCAAGAATATTGCCCACAATGGAGCAGCTCTTCAGGCTGCTCTCCAAATTACTGCTCATCTAAGTGGGAAGATTTTTGTATTAGAAGTTTTAGTACACTCCTTAAACATCCCCCCCACCCCGCGCACTCGTGTGTGTGTGTGTGTGTGTGTGTGTGTGTGTGTGTGTGTGTGTGTGTATCTCGGTCTGTGTGTATGTGTCTACGTCTGTCAGTTTGTCTCTGTCTCTCTCTCTTTGGTGGTGGTGGTGGTGGTGGTGGTGTGCCAGAAATTAAACCCTTGTATATGCTCAGTAAAAGGTCTACTACTGAGCTATAACTTGGCCCTTTCTGTATTTTACATTTCTGGGGCAAGGTCTCACACTAAGTTACCCAGGACATCCTGGAACTTTCTCTGTAGGCCAAGCTGACCTCTGTCTTGTGATCTTCTTGCCTCAGGCTCTTGAGTACCTGGACTCCTAGGTATGCAGCACTTGGTTTAGCTAAAGCCCAGATCTCGTGTAAGTGTCTCCTCATGTTGAGGTTTCTGGCCCACAACTTGACCTTTATTTGCATTGACTTCTTATACAAAACAACTGTCTTGGTTGAAATGGGTCACAGAACTCAACTTGGTGAAGAGCATCGTTCAGAGCGTCACTCAGATCGCTCTACCAGCTGGGGCCAGAACTCTGGACAGAGAAAGGGCATGCTGGGGTGAGTGAATCTGGTTGTTTAGGAAACACAGGTGAGGAGTGAGGAACTGAGATCAGGCAGGGAAGGAACCCATGGAGATGCACAATAAGCAGTTACAGGAGTGGTCTGGGGCCAGTTCCACAGGAAACACGAAGCCAATGCAGACCGCATCCCAGGCTGTACTGGGATGTGGGAGACACAGGAGCTGGAGTACTTCTGCCTCCACATCTGTTTCCCATTGGTTGAGTGTTTTTCCCAGGGAACATCAGTTCTCACGCACCTCCCAGGGCCCTAGGCAAGGTGCTCTCAGAGTCTGCCAGCACAGGTGCTCTCGGTGTTTGTCATCAGGAGTCAACCATATAGATGGGGCCAACGCAAAATGAAGATAGGGTGCCTTTTGCCAAAGGCACAGAAATGTGTTCCAATTAATATAAAAGTCTCTTCCTTTAGCCCACAGTCTTCTGACTTGCCATGTGGTGTTTTAAAATGATTTGTATTTAATGCCACTCTAAGTAAAAGAAAATTCAAAAATTTCAATTGTTAGCATGAACCTTCCCTTTCATTTCTACAGTATCAGCTCAAATGCAAACAAAGGAGTATTGAACCCATATGCTAAGCGGCCAAAAGCACATGATTTGCATATTCCATTCTGGCTGGAACAATGGAAACCGCTCAGAACCAAGTCAACTGCTTTTGCTTCACTTCTTTTGTTTTTAATTGAAAAGTCATACAATATATTCTGATCATGGTTCTCCCTCCCCCATCTCCTCCCGGATCCTCCCCACCTCCCGCCCGCCCTCCAGCTCCACGCCTCCTCCCTCCTCCTTCCCTCCTTCTTCCTCTTCCTCCCTCCCTTCCTCCCCCTCCCTCCCTCTCTCTCAAACAGGTCAATAAAAAATTACTTCTGGATCTAAACAAGCGCTACCAGCATTCTCTGCTGCTGGCTTCTCAAAGAGAGAGGAAAAATTAGCAGCAAGGGGGATGAGTTCCCCTTTGTGTCTTCATTTCCAGAGCTATCTCTTGACAAAGGCAGGAAGTAAAATGAATAAGAACAAGATTAGGCTCCTTACCCACCCTGATTCTTAGAAAACCACTGGCTTCCATGTGTGTGTGGCGGGGGTAGGTTTTCATCTAGTCATGGAATGCAAAAGTGTGGCCTCCTGGAGCGACCAGCCTCCTTTTCCCTCCACAGCTAATTGTGTTGTAGACAAAACATACTTTTCTTGAATTCCCCTGAAAGTTCATGGACTCTCATACGTGGTGGACACACAGAGTACGGCATCCCTGTGGATGCTCTCTGTAAATAGGATGGCAAGGAAGTACAGTGTGCATAGTGTACATGCTTCCTGTTCTGTGTGTGTGTGTGTGTGTGTGTGTGTGTGTGTGTGTGATCTACAGGTGTGTCTGTGCACCACGTGCTTGCCTGGTGCTCACAGAGGCCAGAGGAGGGTGGCCCTAGAACTGGAATTATAGACGGTTATGAACTACCTTGTGGGTGCTGGGATACCAAACCTGGGTCCTCTGGAAGAGCAACCAGTGTTCTTAACTGCAGAGCCATTTTTCTAGCCCCACAAATCAGACTTTGAATGTGTGGGCAGACAACCCTCCAGCCCACTAAAGGACCCTGTGCAGCTGCCCAGGTGGCCTCCCTTGGGATGGGCTTTGCCCTCAAGAAAGAGCATGCATGGAAATAGGAAAGAGATCATGGGATGTGGAAGGCGCACTTGTGAGGAACACTAGCCACTTTTCACAAAGAAGGGCGTAGACAGTACGAGTCTGGGCAGCCAGTGGCATTGATTGCCGAAGGAACAGCACCCCCAAATACAGGCCATGCCAACAAAAAGGGCACACACAGAGGTGAGAGATCAAAGGGAATGAAGAGCTGGAGAAGAGGCTTAATTAATGCTCTATCCTGGAGATTCCTGGGGAAATCGACGAAATGGTGACGAGGATCCCAAGAAAGAAAGACACAGGTTGCGTTGAAAATCCTCTTAATCAAAACTGCTTGAGACCAAAAGTGTTTCAGATTTTTGTACTTTTTGATTTATTTGTGTATACTGCTGGGCAGTGGTGGCTCTCGCCTTTAATCCCAGCACTGGGAAGGCAGAGCCAGGTGGATCTCTGTGAGTTTGAGGCCAGCCTGGTCTACAGAGCAAGTTCCAGGACAGGCACCAAATCTACACAGAGAAACCCTGTCTCGAAAAACAAAACAAAAACAAAAACAAATGCCTTATTTGTATATACTTACATAAAGGGGTATTGCTCTGGAGGTGGACCCAAGACCAGATGACAAATTCATTCATTTATGTTTTCTGTACTCCTTAAATTTGTGATCTGAAGGTAGCTTTGTACAATGTTTTTAATAATTTCATGAAACATGATACAAAAACTTGCAGTATGGGATATGTTAGCCCTCAGAAGTTTCCAGTTTTGGGGCATCTGAGACTGAGGGTTCGTATGAGATGTTTCTCCTGGACTGGCCAGTGATTATCAGCATCAATCCATGGCCATTTGGATATATTTGCAGGCACTGAGGACTCTCTGTGATATTCCCCCAAACTCCTGAGGTGTGCTGGTATGGATGTGACCCTTCAAAGTGTCAACCCTGCTGGACAACTCTGCCCCCCCCCCCCCCCTTTTTCCCTGCTCTATCCTTGGTAAGAAGCCCAAATAATTCCAAGAATAAAGCAGCTTCCTTCCTCCCCCGTGGAGAATCCTACCTCTGCTTTCCCCAAGTTTTCATTATGAAAACAGGCAGGAAACAGGCTACCCAGACAGTAGTTAATGGAGGGCCACCAGCTTACCAGACACCAAGACCAGCTGTGTTTCTGTGAGGTTTTGCAATACAGCAGCTGAAGGCTGTCCCAGGGAGTGTCTCACCACTGGATGATTCTGTCCATCATCGCCTGCAGACAAGTCTTTTGTGGTAACTCAGAACAGGCTTTCTCAGCCTCAGCCCTGCCAACATTTTGGGTGAGATAACTGTTGAGAGACACTGTCCTATGTACTTCGAGAAGCTTACACCCGTCCTTGGCCTCTGTGCTGCTTGGGTGTTTGTTTGTTTGTTTTTGTTTTGTGTTTTTCCAGTTTAACACAAGCTAGAGTCATCTGGGAAGACGGAACCTCAACTTAGAAAATGCCTCAATCACATTGGCCAGTGGGCAAGCCTGTGGGGGAATTTTCTCGGTTGATGTGGCAGGGCCCCTGGGTAGCAGTCCTGGGTGGTATCAGAAAGCAAACTGATACCAACAAAAAGTGAACCATGAAAAGCAAGCCTGCAAGTGGTGATGCTCCATGCTCTCTGCTTCAGTTCCTGCCTCTAGGTCTCTGCCCTAACTTCCCTCAATAACAGACTATGGTCAGAATAAGGCGAATAATCCCTTTCTCCTCGAGTTGGTTTTGGTCATGGTCATTATCTCAGCAATAGAAAGAAAACTCAGTGCACGACAATCATGTCACTGAACACTGCCAGATGTCACCCTGTGTAACATTCACGGATTCCTGTCTCTGCTGCTCAGGAACACAGCTGAGGACACCAGTGCTTTCTGCACGGCCGGTGTCTGCTTTCTGAACACGTCTCTTTATTCCCTATAGCCCCCAGTCCCCACTCCGGGTACACTGACAAGGCTTCAGTGGGAAGTAAAGCTACTGCTTACTTACTCTGGGCCCACACAAAGAGAGTGATGTCAGCATCTAAAATCACCGCGCGCGTGCGCGCGCGCGCACACACACACACACTGCTCTAGTCACTGTTCTATTGCTGTGAAGAGACACCATGACCAAGGCAACTCTTAAAAAGAAAGCATTGAACTGGGGACTTGCTCACAGTTTCAAAGATTAAGTCCATTAACATCATGGCACTGGAGCAATGGCTGAGAATTACATCCTGCTCCACAGACTGAGAGAGAGAGATACTGCCTTGGCATAGACTTTTGAAACCTCAAAGTGGCACACTTCTTCCAACAAGGCCACACCTCCTGGTTCTTCTGATCCCTTCAAATAGTGCTGCTTCCTGGTGAGTAAGCATTCAAATAGATGAGCTGATGAGAGTCACTCTTATCATTCTTATTCAAACACACACACACACACACACACACACACACACACACACACACTTGAAACCTACACAGGTTTTTGTCAACATACCATTCCTTTTCTAACTCTCTAGAGTAGTGCATGTTAATATTTGGTAATAGCTTGATATTCATCAGCCTTGTTACATGTCCTGTATCATTTAATTCTCATGGAGGAAAAAAAAACCTCCAATTAAGTGGTCTGTCCATTTTTACAGATGGGAAATGAGATCGGGAATTAATGAATAGCTTGTCCAAGATCACCAAGGTATAAATGGATTTGAACTTGGATTTCTTATTCTTCTCAGTTTTATTTTATGTATGTGGGTATTTTATCTGCATGTATGTCTGTGTACCACATGCATGCCTGGTACTCATGGAGGAAGAAGAAGGCATCAGTGTACCTGAGCTGGAGTTATGACCTGAGGATTGAACCTGGATCCTCTGGAAAAGCAGCTGGCACACTTAACTGCTGAGCCACCTCTCCAGACTCTTGAACTTGAGCTTTTTAGCTGCTAAGCTGAGACCCTTTCCCTTCTACTGACACCTCTGAAGTTGAGTGCCTGTGAGAGCCATCTGAGGGTTCATTTTGCGTACAGTGCACATTCTCAGGTCTCACTCCCAGATGCTGGATCAGCAAGGGTAGAGCAATCCCTATGACCAGGGCATCAGCACACCCATCCTTGAACTGATGCAGGTGGTCTGTAGAGGTTACAGTAGGAGCCCCGACCTCCATTCCACTACAGAATGTGGTGATTCCTGGGGAGCCACTGGCAAACAAGGAAGGGGGAAGAGGTGACTGGAAAGGCCAGGGACACGCTGGCCATGTGGAATTGAAGGAGTTGCTTCTCCCTTTCTCCTTCATCCTTGCAGTCTCAATCAAATGTCTGACGATGCTGATACCACACCCCAAATTCTACTCCCAGAGGGACGCCCCTTGCTTTCTCCTGCTCTTGTGCAACCAAGCACATATGCTCAGCTGACTGATTCTCCAGCAGGAACTCGGCTCCCTGACAGTTACCCACAAGGCTCTTTCTTTGGCTTACTGTCGTAACTGGACACAGCCCCATAGCAATGCATTTGTCCAAAGATGCTTTAAGAAATCCTTGGCCTTCCATAGAGACTTTCCCTAAAATACTGGCTCCTGTTTGGACTCCTAAAACCCTGGATGAGCCCCCAAAGTTGGATGCCTGGTCTGGTCATTTTTTATTTTTAT